>VYZQ01039951.1:0-32768 GCA_013400655.1 Mystacornis crossleyi
CCACAGGGGGCACCTCTTCACACATGCAACTATTTTTTTCAGAAATCACTCAAAATCTTGGTGAAGGATGCCAACACAGTGGCTTTTTCTTCCAAAGCTAATCAGGACTATTGACTTGCTACTGTACAATTATTCCTAGAGAGCCTTCTGCAATATTATCTAGGAGCAATATCCACAAAGTTTTTGGTTAATTCATCTTTGAAAACAATCTCTAAGATCCAGATCTTCCATTCCAGTAAATTTGCATAGCACAATTGATCGTATATAGACTCACCAATTAACAGTGTTTGAAAACGTATCTCTAGACTGAATTAACTCCGGGAACAGCTCTGACAAATTTTTTTGTTCATGTGGTCTAGGGATAGGCAAGTAAAATTACATTTGAAATCTAAGTAGTGAAGTCCAAATTACAGCAGATAAAAAGAAATGTCCCATGGCATTTTACCTGGACAACACCTTCAAATAATTCAGAATCAAACATTTTATGTTCTAGACCTCTTTCTTCTCTCTTTTTGGCAAAAATTCTTCTAGTAGCAGAGATAATTCTGAAATTAAAAAATATCTTCATATCTATGAATACACAAAGACAGAGATAATTTCACATTTATATTATTCATGTATGTGTACCCTGATCTTCTCCCATCCTTTTTAGACTAGTACAGCTCTGCTAACATCAGAGCAGCTATTCCTGATTTATATCAGAACTAACACTCATCGAAATTACATCTGTCCTCATATTTCACATGGAAAGGTTCAGGATTGAGGTCCTTGTGCCACGTGAAGCTCTGAGTCTTCTACAGTTTTTTTACTTTATAAATTTGAGTAGTTCTTATGTTATGTGGAGTTTTATATAACAAAATACTATCCAGATTTTGACAGTTGAAGTGAAGGGATACACAAAGTGCAGAGGCAGAATTGATTGGCGACAACACTATTCAACTCCCATTTGAAGCCAAAGTGGACCAAATAAAATGCTCTCTGAAAGTACTTGGGAACAGAATTTAGGAAATAGGCTGAAAAAAACCTGCCCTGTATGGTGGTGGTGACAGCAATAACTCTTGACCATCTGAATAGAGGCCTCTTGTGACAAAAGCAAGGTGAGGGTCAGTACATGGAAATCTGGTTTGTGCGACTGAGGTTTGTCAGGGAATTAGATGCTTTGTACCTGCTAATGGTAATTAAAAGGTATTAATTATTTTTCAGAACATGGCCATAGAAGATGTTTTGTCTTTCTCCCAGCTCTTTCTCAAAGTGTACAAACTCAGAAGCCCAGGAGCCCAATATTGACTTCTTTACTAAGGTGACTCAAGTCACAAGCAACAATAAATTAGAAGTGCCAACTGCAGGATTTTTTGTGTTCTGCAGCCACACTGAGATCTCTGTGGATTCCGGTAAGAAGATTCCTGTGTATCCTTATCGGACAAACTGCTTAATTAATTTTCTGTTAACTTGTATTATATTTCTAACAAGTAAGTTTACTTCTTTAGTGATTAAAAAAATCCACATTTATGTCAGTTAAATAGAACTAATATTATTTTTCTCGGAATCCTACAAAAAAAAGAATAATTTTTCAGAAAAGAGTGATCTTATGTTTCATTCTATTTAAAGAATAAAAGTTAAAATGCTGTGAATTCAGAAACTCTATTAGGATCTGAGATATTGACAAATATGCCGTTTCTGTGCAGGGAGTCAATAAGCATCCATAGTAATCTTCCAAATATCTAATACCTAAAATATCTTCTAAACATCTTATATCAAATATCTAAAGTGTGTCTGGAGTTAGTTACATTTTTTCACTCATTAATAGCTCTTTTCCAATCCTTAGTTCATCTTTTTTAGAAGTTTTTTAATAAAAAGATTATTGTGAAGATATTTACAGTAAGGATCAATGGTGCAGGAGAATTTTAAATGTCAAGTTCCCACTGACAGTCAATATTTTTTTGCTGTGAAATGGCACTGGACTGTAACAACAGACACCTGGAAAAATAAAAGTGTCTAACTTGGACATTAAACTAGAAACCAATATTAGGTAAGCTCTACTAATAATCTGAGGTCTATGATAAGGAAGAATAGGATTCTTTTCATATATATGTATGAATATCTAGGTATATAAGTGTGTGTGCATTGTTCTTCAGATGAGAAGAGCTTTAAAATTGTTCTGATATTGGATATTTTCAAGTTTTTAATTTCATAGACTAACAAAATGAAAAAAATATCTTCATGTTGGTAGGGTACTTAAAATAATTTGGGGAAGGCTAATGATAGAATTTCTCTCTTGGACAGTTTTCCAAAAGAGGCCTCTCAGTATTAAGGTGATATATCCTCTTCCTTTTCCTTAGGAATTCCACTACTGAGTTCTTGTAGAGTTGTAAATCTGCCACAGTCACTAAAAATTCTAAATAAGGATTTCTTCAGACGAAATAACTTCACAGATATTTCCTAGAAAAAAAACTTTTTAGGTATTCCTTAAAGTTGGCAGAAAAAAATCATTTATTTCCAAGAACCAAGCAATTAATTTGTTGAATACTGAGAAATTATGTAAATTATAAGGCATTAAAGTGGAGACTTTTCCCCTTCAGGACATGGAATTAAGTTTTAAAAAATAAATAAATAAATTAAAAAAAAACTTTTTTTTTTTTTTTTGTCTTTATGGGATTGGTTCATTTTACACTGTTCTTAGTTCAGGCATCAGCTGTTCAGTGAAGAGTGTCCAGCTGTTATCACCTATGCACCACTCAGCAGCCGTAAGCAGTAGAGATCTGGTAATGACGTATATATGCAGTTTAAATTACACAGATCTCTAACTGGGGACCTGATACACTAAAAGTGCACATGCACATTTATGCTTAAATACATAAATAGAGAAATAAAAGGAAGAGAGGCAACATTATGTTGAGAAAAAGGGGAATTATTGAACTCCACTGGTACTTTCTAGACCTCACAAATGTATTTTTAATGTATTTTTAATTCCTTACATTTCCAACCTTTAAGGCTTTACAAAATGGCTTAACAGTTTAAATAGTAGCTATTACAGCTCTTGCTGCTTCTCTTTTCCACGTCTAGTGTTTGTAATCGAACTCACTTTCATTAAAAATGTAATACTCAAAAGTAGAAAGTCTCACGAAAAGACTTCTTATAGACAAAGAATTTTGGTAGTAAGAAATTCCAAGTGTAGTTTTAAGTTCACCTACAGATCTAACAGCACCATCTGGGCCAGTACAAAATGTTATTTGTTCCAAACTGAAATACTGCTTCAGGTGGCAAACAGTAGACCTCCTCTCCTCTGCCAAAGCCAACACTGCACTGGCTGTGAAAAATAAAGTTCTGTATTACTTTATAGTACCTGCAAATCAAAATGTTCTGATGTCTTACTGGAAAAAAAGAAACTCCAACAGAGGCATTTGATACATTTTTGTCTATTATTACTGTCCTCTATTTTGAGCACTTCAGAAATAGAATAGCTGCACACATATAGGATTTTTACACATAGATATATATACACACACACGAACAGGCATACACTTCCCAAGGAAGTCAATGTAAATTCCAAAGGATAATAGTAATTCTTGGAGACTAGTGTATTGCAAAACCTAGGGGAAAAAATCAGTTCTATTGCAAATGTGCTCAAGATATTGGGCTTTTCTCCAAAAGAAGCTTCAATAGAATATGCATTTTGCTCAACTGCCTCTCAAAAACAGCACTGCAATTTTCCCAAGTACCGCTGAATTGAAAGCACATTATGTAATTTTTACTGCAGAAACCCAGTGATGCTGTTTGATCACTCACTTTCTGTAGGCCACACAGCTTCTACTATATACAGATCAGAGGAGACACAAGTGAGGAATTCTGTCAGCTGCTTCTGAAGTGCTGCGGGCTCAGGCTGAAGCGCTTGAGATCTCATTTTATTGAGGTGCCTTAATGGCACCAAGTCCTACTCACCACAAACACAGGCTGCTCTGAGGCCACGTGCAGCCCATGCATTTATTGCCTGGGTGAAGACTTCAAGATTAGGCCCTTATTCAGAATAAACTGCATGCCAAATCATAGAGGAGCAAATTTTGTTGAGAATAAAAACCAAAGCAGTCTTGCAAAACTCTTATCTTGATCCCATCTTATTTTCCGTTTAAGTTAACAACATAGAACAGGTAGCTCGGAGCTCTTTATCTTTTTGCTGATTATACCATTCTGTATTCTGTACGCACTTCATTGTCCTCAGTTATAAATGAGCTATAACAGAATTTTAATAAAATTCAGGAAACATTTTCTGATTCATTCTTGCTATTAAGCACAAGTAAAATGAAATTTATTATTTCAGTTGGGATAGTACATTTAGTGCTGATAAATCGCCTAAGATATTAACTCCTAATCAGATGCTACTGAAATATATTTCAGCTTGTAAACACTCAAGTATTTTGCTGGGCTGTGCTCTTTTTTTTTATTGCACAACAGAAAGTGTAATTCAATAACTAGATTTTCTGTACTGAAACACGTTTTGTTTAATTCACTCAACCAAGCAACTGCAGATTCAAAAAATTAGTTACTTCCTATCAAAGAGCATGTCAGTGTAACATGATGAGTGTTTTTCACATGGCATGGAAGAAAAAAAGAGATTTCACTTTTGCAAGCTTTCTTTGTTGCAGGAATTTTCTCCCATTTTCTTTGTAGCTTATGCAGGCTATAGAATCAGATTTCCTTTCGCATAAGATACCAGAAAATACTGGGCACGTGCTCATTTACAAAGCATTACTTGTATAAAATATATAGACATATAATGTACATATATATCTTTTTCTTATTGGATAATTCTGTAATAGATATTGCATTTAATTAATCATGATCTGGTAGTCCATGTAGATTATTAATAAAATAATTATTTCAATTTTTATAAGTCAATTTTCTGTCCCATAAACCTTTATTTAATCCTTGTCTCTGAATTTTGGCCACAGTCTGCAACTTTACTCTTGATTTGTGAACATACTCTCTTTGTCTACTTTGTCCCTTGGAGGGATAATTTGCAGATCAGTTATTTGACAAGTACTGGGAGAAAGCCATTTCCTCTCTCTTTGCCCAGCTGTTCCAGGCAGTGAGCGTAAAGAGACCCTATAAACCATTTTACCTTCCTTAAAGTCCACAGAGATCAATAGATACTGCTCCTTTACTCAGTTCCTCAGTCTTGCATGTAGGTCATATTTTTACACCAAAGTTCAAAGGTTGCAGACAGAACTTAAAAATTTCATGGCTTTTTCAGCACCAAAACTTAGTCTCCTTCTTCATTTCCTAAGACCCTTTGTACCAGCTCCAAAGAAAAGACCAAAATTCAGACCATGAAACAAATTCAATTCATTCATGAAACAAATGTGGGTAAAACTGAGAGGAAAAAATGGACACATTCAGAAGTCTGCTTTACAGCAGACAGAAAGTGGTTTTTCTCAGCGAATGTCCACAGAGCTCAGCTGGGGACAATGAGATGCAATATTTTAGATTTGCATTTGAGAATCCTGAGAATCTGCTAAATCTCTGTGTTCAAATGTTTTCCTCTTTGTAAATGTCACAGCTCACTGTTATTGAAGGTTTATGTATTGCAACTTTACACTGAAACAAAAGCCATATTTAAAATTTTGTCCTGTTATTTGTAGAGAAAAATCCTGAGCAGCTAAGGCACAGAAGCCTTTTCCTAATACTCATCCTTGCTAAATACTGATTTATTGTTACTGTTACAGCTAAGGGTGAAAGATGTATGGTAGCAACATGATGCAAGATATTTGAGTATTGAGGTTGCTTTCTTTTCTTGCTGGAGTTTTAAGAGAGCAAAAACAAAAAGGGAGATAACACTGAGCAGAATGAGATGGAGAGCTTATCACATACAGCCTGAACCAGGACAATGGATGATTTGGTTCAAGCTTGTTATAGCCCTTGAAATAAGCTAGCTGTATGAAAATGCCAGGATTTTAAATATAGCTCTCTGTCTAAGCACTTCAGTTTCCCACTGTTCCACAATAGGAAGCGATAACTTCAGATATTGAAAGAGTCCATTTAAAGTCACCTAAAGAATTTTAAAATACATCTCTATCTGATGTGATGCCAAAGCCTGGAAACTTCTGCGATAGGCTTGAGAGGACACAGAACATCCAATACCTCTCTTCTCTGTAAGGCAGTGGGAATGTTGGACACTGCAAATCAAAGAGCAAGTCACAGCATCTGTTCTTTAGCCCACATTCTCGCTGTGTGCTCCCAGTGCTCCTTTTTACATGTCCAACACTTTCATCACTGATGAATGTTTCCAACATATTTGCTAGAACTATAAAAACCCAAATGTGTTAAAGAACAGTAATTTTAAAATAAGGTCAATTATAATATTTAATCTTTAAAGGAGGAACTAATCCTTCCTAAATTGCAGCCAGTCCATTCCTATTAAATTAACAAGCAGACTATCTTTCCCAGCTTAAACTACATGGTGGCACTCCATGTATCATTTCATGGAACTCAAAGACAAATAAGTCACCCTGGGAGGGTCTCAAAAGTCTATTTGGTTTACATGAATAGCTGGACAAATAAACATTTGCTTAGTTTCATTTAGATTTAAACACTGAACAACTCAGTTTTAAGGGAAAAAAAAAAAGACAATTTGCTCTTACAGATCACCACCTCTTGCAAAAACAGTGGGAATAGGAGGGCAGCTGCATTTTTAGCAGTTCCCAATCTGGTGATAGGACAAGGCTTGACAATGAAAATAAAGATTCCTTGCCTTGGTGACTGAGTTTCTTGCTTTGCAGAGGTGGCATCTTATGACGTAAATCTCAAACTTCTAATCTTTCAGGACTCTTTTTTCTCCCTCTTCAGTACCTACTCACGGCACAGAGAGTCCCTCTGCCAGCAGGGGCTCAGCAAGGAAGACCCAGGCATGACCACCTGGCACAGACACAGGCGCTGCAATGAGGAGGATGGGAAAATTTTTATGGAGAAGTTGTTACAGGCTTTGTGACTACAGGGCTCCTGTCAGCCACAGTGGAGCTGCTGCTGTGGCCAAAAGCCACAAAACTGCTTTGGGAAGTGCTTCTTTGAAAAAGCAAGGCTATGGATGAGCCCACCTTCTTCTGAGAGAATGTACCTGTTTACAACCAAAATCTTTCTTGAGAGGTCACTGACAAATTTGGGTTGTTACCCTCTGGTGGTGTTTTCACTGTTGCTGACCTCTAGTATGTGAATTTTTGTAAATATAGGCACTGCCTAAGGGCAGTAATGGTGAAGTCTCCTAACCCAAGAGTAGAGAAGAAAGATTGCAGAGGCAGTTCTATATAACTTTGTTTGAGAACAATTTTACCTGAAAGTAAAGCATATTTTAATGTGACTGTCCTCAAAACTAACTTGTATTATCCTTATTTCCCCACTTTTTCAGCTGAAAATAAAAAAGTCACTGTACAATTAATCAACAAGAAGTACCTTAAACGTTTCTGTATGCAGTTGATTATGTTTAGGATGCTTAGCTAAAACTGTTCATATAAATTCTGATCTAGATATTGGTTTACAACAGGATTTGTTTAATGTATTTTAATAGAAAACAGTCAGTGCAGTATATATGAACATTTCCATTGAAGAGTGCTGCAGCATAAAAATATTTTAAAATTTATTGTAAAGAGTTTGTTTACAATACATTTTCATTAAAGAGATCTGTATTATAGAATTGTTTTTAAAATCAAATAGTAAACAGTTTTCAGTGTAGAAGGTGTTTCCATTAACACTATCCGCATAAGGAAAGCACATTTAGAAAAAAAAAAATCCAGTGATTGTTTTGCATAAAAGGTGCATTTGCACGGAAAATTTCAGCAAAAACTATAATCTATTTTTGACAGCATTTACCTACAGCATTCATGGTGGAAGCACATACTAATCTCATGGTAGGTGAATTGTTGTTTTGGAAAAAAGACATACTCTTCATATTAGCTGCAAGTGCTGTGTTTTCTCTCTAAAGAATTTCTGATGGTAAAAATGCTGGATTAGAGAATGGTTTGCATCACAGCAGCATCCAGAGGTTCAACCCAGATCCGGGCAAGGTGGTACACCAGCACAAAGTTTCTCCCCTGAAGAATTTCACTTTTATTGAGGAAAAAAGGAAAAAAAGGAGGTGGGGGGAAGGGGAATGGAATATCTGAGGCGATAGGCTTTATTTAAGATCGTATCCACATCCTCACCACAAGAGGGAAGAGAAGCCAGATGACCACAGTTTGAATGGAGGTCTAGTAGAGCCCCGTATTTGGTATATAAAGTTTTTGACTACCTTATTCCCTGTTTGGTCTGTTTTTCACTGGTGCTGGCACTGCCACATCATAATCTTCTGCCCTTTTAGGGATTTAAGCACAAAGATCACAGATTTACAGACAGCCAACAGGGAATGCCTTCAAAGGGACTGTCAGTTCATTTATGCTCCTACTAATCACTCTGATGTAATACTTTTGGTAAATACCTAATTGTGGTAGAACTGCACTTATTTTTCTACCCTGTAAACACAGGTTAAGGTTTGGGACTTTTTTATTCTATCTCACGAGACCACAACAGTTTTTCTGAAGCATTCATAATTTCAATTCAACACATTTGCCAGAGGTAGCTGTTTTGTAAGTGGCTTTATAAGGGTTCACTCACCGCACTCAAAAATGAATAGACATATTGTAACACTACAAGGTCCAGAAATTGATTCAGAGCTCATTTACATTTTTATAAATTAAAGAGTTCCATCCAAGTCATTTTCCTATAATGATTATAAGCCATCAGGAATTAATGCAAAAAGCTAATACTTGTATCAAGAATGTGAATAACATTTTCCAATTTTCATTTTGTTACTGCATTAAGATATGTACATGCTAAAGAGTGCATATTGTATATAGTATTAATACCTTTAAATCAATTTAATATTCAATGCAACTACATTAATGTAATGTTATGGTTAAGAATTTAAATGCAAAAATGACATGAAATTTTAAAGCTGTTTCCCACAGCAGACATAACTCACTTGTATATGAATTTCAACAGAATTGGAGTAGTAAAAATATGAAAATTAGTTCTTTAAAAGAGCCTTTTAGAGAGATGAAAATATCACATCAGTGATTGTTCAACGACTTATACGCATTTTGCTGTTCAGTAGCCACTCAGAGTCAAGCAATCTCAAATGAGTCCTGCTTCACCCAGGTCTTGGACAACTCCTACACCCTGCTCAGAACAGTTTCTGACTTCATTTGTGGGTATAAGCAAATTTGTTCTGGGTAACACTAGGGTTTCAGTGAGGAGTACACAACTGATTTCAATTAATACACACTCCTCACCAATTGGTTGAGGTTGGATAAGATTTTGAGCAACCTGGTCTAGTGAAGGAGTCCCTGGCCATGGGTAAGCCATTGGAACAAGGTGGTCTTTAAGATTCCTTCCAACCCAAATCATTCTGTGAACACTTTTGATTAATTTTCTTACTCTCTTTTCAGTCATCCCCTACCCCACCCCAGAGCAAAACAAAGTGTTGAGCTGTTTCAGCAGCCAAGACACTACCAGCACCTGTGTTAGGATTTAATCAGTTTAGAGGCACAAAGTCTTCACCACCCTCAGAAATAGGGGAAAAATAGTAACAGTGAGGACTACAGATTATTCAACCACTGTCTTCAGCTATCACTACTCTTCCTTAAGGTTTTCCTGAAAATTAATTTTTCCCAATATTTGTTTTAGCTAGGGCAGGCAGAAATTTTTTGTGGTGTCCTCTATTTCTATTTGGCATGTAAGATGAAAGAGCTTCCTTCTACCCAAGTACCAAGTAAAACAAGCCATGATTAGTAATATGAAAGTGAAACCCTCTTAAGGCCCCAAAATACTCTCGTGACAAGGCTTGTAAAAGGGCTTATGGTTGTTCATGTATTCTGAGTTAAATGCACCGGACAAATACTGATGCAAAATATTCTCAACAGAGTAACAAAAAAGACTTTACTGGCAATTTTAGAGAATCAGAGAACTTTGGCAAAATGTTTAGAGTGGTATTCAGTCAACATGATGCACTTTCCGGAGCGTTAACTTAGTTCATTCAACTTCACCATGTATCTAAGGCCAAATTATTTATGCCTGCACAGGAGCTCACCACAAGACCTTCTCTCCTTATCGTTTGCTAAAAACTGTAGTTTAAGGAATTAATGTTTTAGAACCATAAACAAAGGAAATTGATCAGGTGTGTGAAATAGGCATCTGCTCACCTATGAAAACACGTGAAGTGGCACATGAAGGACATAAAAGGAAAGTTTGGCTTTCAAGCTAATGAGGTTAACCCATTGGACCATGTGCACCTTTTTGGGTGGCAACACACTCACCCAGCATCTTGCATGTTCAGGGGAAGTCAGAAACCCCATGTCTAGGCTCAAAATCCCTAGGAATTAATCACAGGCTACATGTATGTATTCTGAGGGAGCCAATCCTTTCTGTAGCTGAGGAGTCTGTGTGTCCAAATCAACAAGTGGAAAAAAAGATCAACCTTGTAAACCTAGAAGTGTTGCTCAGAGATAAAAATCTCTGATATGTCTATTGTGCAAAGAGGGCTACAAAGGTGGTGAAGGGCCTAGAGAGGAAACCTTATGAGGAGGAGACTTCGTCTGTTCAGCCTGGAGGAGACGGAAGGGAGACCTCACTGCAGTTACAACTTCCTCGTGAGGGGAAGGGGAGGAGCAGGTTCCAATCTCATCTCTCTGATGGTCAGTGGCAGCACCCGAGAGCATAGCCTGAAGCTGTGTGAGGGAAAATTTAGGTTGGATTTCAGGAAAAGGTTCTTCACCCAGAGAGTGGTTAGGCACTGGAACAGGCTCCTCAGGGCAGTGGTTATGGCCCCAAGCCTGGCAGAGTTCAAGAAGTATTTGGACAATGCTCTCAAGTACATAGTGTAGTTCTTGGGGCTGTCCTGTGCAGAGCTAGGAGCTGGACTCAGTGACCCCAATGGCTCTCTTCCAACTGAGGAAATTCTACAGTTCCATGCATTTTAATGGTAGGATTTCTACAAGAATTGTTTGTGTACACTCTTACACCCCCTGGAGCTCTTCTGAACTTGTATAGAAATGGTTTGTCATCCTTCTCCAAGACCTAAGCCTGCATATATATACATATATATATAAATTTAAACAAAGGTCCTAAAAATTAAAGAAGAAAGCAAAATTGAGACAGTAGCTACTAATTAAAAAGTAATATGAGTGATTTTCACAGTTCTTCTTAGCACATCACATGGAGAATGCATTTTTCTCAAACAGCTTCCGTGTCCGCCTGCATAAGTTGACCACAGATGGAAGAAAACTATGCTGCTAGAAGAATGTTTAATTCTTTCTTTATAGTTGTGATCCAGAGCCCAGGAAAGACTGTAGTCATACCTATACTACTCAAGTGAAAACATAGGTTGATTCTTTAAGACAATGTAAAATTTGTACCAAAAACATTTCCAGTATTTTATGTTGATTCCAAATTTTATGAGTGATATCCCTTGAGGAAGGTAAGTGAGCATACAACCAGATTTAATGTTTATACAAGCACTTATCTTGTGGTCAGCCACATTCTGAAAGCCAATTGATTTCATATATTTTAGTACCCACCTGAAAATATCTTTAGAACTACTGCAGCTTCAGAGAGTTATTACAGTACTTCTAAAAGACATTTGTTTAACCTTTGAAAGGTCTTAGACAAGGGGGAATTCCTTTTGGGAGGATCAGTAATTAATTAGAATTAATTTATGAATAGGAATTTTATTTAACAAAACTCAGCAGGATTGAAACTTAATGCTCCCAAAGAAGGCACACGCTTGAAGTATTATAGGAGTTGGCACAGTTTCCAGGCAAAATCTCAGGCACTAAAAGGTCCTTTTTATAATTATAATTTTAGAAACATATAGCAAGTGGTTATATTAATGTCTGGTGTAGGTACTTAAACAAAATTATGCTCTTTTTACACAAGCTAGTTGTGAGTCAAGTCTTTTTAGATAAGACTAATAAATAAAATATTGATTTACTCTTTCTTCCTCTTGTGCATGTAGTCAAACAAGCTTTTTAATCTTGTCTTTTTATATTGTTTTATGCATGATCATATTTATGTTCAATATTTTAGGGATCTATCAGGGTCAATTTCCAGATTCAGTGTTTTATTGCAATTTTTTCCAGTTCAAAGATGACACAGGCATAGGAGACTTGTTTTTTCTTTTGCTACATATGTTTGTGTCTACTGAGGATATCTGTGTCAACAGGCAAAAGTCATCATGAAGGTTATAATGTGACCTTGAGTCATTGTCAGAGTTGGGAAGATCTATTTTTCTTTATTATTATTGAAATAAAGAGATAGCCAGAGGTGTTTATTCATAACCATGTAGTAACCAGTTAATCATTATTATTTTTTTCAAATTGTCCTAACATATTAAAGGTCATCTTGCAGGGAAAAGTCAACAGGACCAAAAATGGCCAGGGCTGAGAATCACATACATCAAAAAGCCTGGGCAGCAAGCACTCATTGAGGATCCATTTCCTACTCAAACACTCCAACCAGAAATCCGGCTGTCCAGTATTTTTTGGCTGCTTCTTAAAAAGCAGTCAGTGACTGTCCAGCACTTTATTACCCTGCAATACCCACACATGTGCGCACACACACCAGAGACTGCAGCTGTGGGAATAACTTTACAGGAATAAAAATATGCAGTTTTTCCTAGGAAAAAAATGATTGAAAATTCAAGCTGCTTGCAGCTCATCAGCTTGACAAAACCTATTATTTCTACGTTCACACCCAGCCATGTGCACCATCATTTGTTGCTGCAGAGAGGTGGAAAAAGCAGAGCTGGCACAGAAGCAGGGAAAAAATAATCAACCTCACCCAGCACTTACCCCAAGTGTGAAAGTCTTTGGAGGCTGAATTCTGCACTGTGCCATGGCAGGGACAGTGCCTCCTACACAACCCACTGTCTACTGGCTAATCGTCAGACCTCTTGCTTTCTCATGTATGTAAATTAGTGAATATTATTTAAATGACTTTGTAGAAAATGGGGATTTATATGAGTAATAAACACTTCTGTGGGTTTTGGAGTCTTTGTCCAAAATAGAGAACACAGACAATAGATTGTTTTGCTCAGGTTATGGTGCTCATAAATAAGCACAGTAGTAGCTTTGACTATAAAAAAATTACAGGCTCATGTATCAGTCACCACAAAGCACACAGAAAACAAAAAGTGCCATGAAATTTTTCATTTTTTCCTGTAAGAGCCAGATTGGTTGTCAAAGGCCAACATCTGTACCCCACAAAACCACACTACAATTGTGTGCTTGGGGTGTAATTCCACACCACGCTGAGGCAGGCTGGCCACTGACATATTTACGTGGTTGGTCTGAGACACGTGTACAGGCAGACTCCAGCAGTGGTGCTTACTGAGCTACCAACTCACCTGGGCTTCTGCAGGTGATCCTGCACATGGAGAGACTTTTATTACAAATGATGCTTTTGTTCCATGATAAGAAATTGAGATGGACATTCTGAGTAGGCCAAGATGTCCATGAAATCAGCTACCAGAGGATAAGCCCCACCCTCTCATGTCACACTCTGTATTTCACGTTGCTTATTGAAATACGTCCATTATCTGTTATTTCTGGTTTTGACACATTTTTTAAATAAATACTACAGAAAGAATTTATCCCTCTACCTCTAGCAACTGAACCACAAACCATCTGTTGAAAATTGAAAGAAGAGAGCCTAGTCCCTCTACCCAACATACACACAAGTGGCAGAATTAAAGTGATGCTACCGTTGCCATTAATATTCTTCCTTATTTGTGTTGTCTTATTAACAGTAATGTGTTTTCTAACAGATGAACTTCCTGTCACTCCAGAGAATATGTGCTTTATTGATGAAAAGAAGAGAAAATCATTAGCAGCAATGTTGGTGAAGGTGCACATCTTGATAGAAACAGAATGGAAAAATACAAATAGAATATTAAATGGAACAACTATCAGGAACATGAAATTAGTCAAGTACAAAGACACAAGACAAATCACTCAAGAAAAAAGAGCCATACAGTTAAAATATTTGCAAGTAGTCCATCCCCGCTAGCTACAGTCAACTCTGTCATACTAGGGGACCAAAATACTCTGGTTAATGAAAAATCCCAGATTATAGACACATTACAGGGATCTAAATAGCTCTGTAGACTCAGCTGGAAGCAAGCAGGGCTTGCAAGCCATGGTTCAGATCTATCCTCAGCTGACCCGGGCTGGCTCCTTGCACGGCCACTGAACTGCCTCCATGTCCCTTGGCAGGCCACTCCTTTGGGTTCTTATTACCCTGAGCCCCACGGTTGTCCCGAGCCAATGCTCTGAACTCCCATGGCACGGTACTTCCCAGGAACGGAGTTTTTCCTGCATAGCAGGAGACCAGCTCTGCCTGGTGGGGCTGTCGCTGAGCCGCCGCTGGCTCAACGCCACTGTCTGCAGGGCCATCTGGTGCTGCTCTTCCCTGGCTCCCTGGCCATGGCAAGGGGCTTTGCCACCATCCAGGAAGCACCTGGAGCTAGCTGGGGATTAGCTGCTTGCTGTGCTGCCTTTATCCTGCCATGCATTTGTTATGTAACGTACACCAATAACAAAGGAGAGATGGGTAAGGGATGAATTCTGAAATTATGAATTTCAGTATAGTAAGAGCATGGACAGCTTATTCCTGGAATTTTTCACATGACCAACAAACACAGTATTTAAGGACAGGTGTAATTTTAAGCATGCAACTAATCTCCTGATGTTTTGTGTTTGTGCTAAGCATTTGCCATCATACACAAAAACCTACAGAAATTTAGAATTCATTTTGCTAAAAAAAAAAATCCATTGCTCAAAAAAAACCCCCAATAAACAAACAAACCAAAAAACCCCCCAAACTTGGCAAATAAGCTAATAGAGAGATACATGAATAACTCTCTATTGTAATCTTATTACAGCCTTCAGGAGAATACCCCCCAGCTTCTGAACAGACCTTTTGCCCACTGAGTATAGCTTAAAGGACATGTTTTCCTCAGATACTTAATAGCAAATTAAACTGAAGTGAAATCTGAAGTGAGACCAAAAATCCTAGTGGACTGCTCTGCTGGAGCTAATAAGTGTGTCCTGAAGCTGCCTCCCAGCGGGGAAAGGCTGAGGACACTGGAAGCTGCCTGCCTCTGCACCCAGGCTTGACTGAGGCTTCACACGTGGTGGTTGTGCCTTCCAGGAAACTACTGTGCATAGAGATCAACGAATGTTAGAGCTGGACAGGAGTTTTCCACTGAAATCTATTCTTTAGCAGAAAAACCGCACAGTCACTGTAGCATCTACTGCCTCTCTCCCTGACCCAAATCAAAAGTTAGGATTTTCATCTGCACAGTCCCCCTGGCATGGGAGGATATGGTGGTAATTGATGATGGAATCAGTGTATCAGGGAAAGAAGTGAAGAATGCATTTTAAAGCCTTCTATTTCATAAACACATCCATGTTTTATTTCGTATATGCATTTAAAGCTATAAAGCATTTGTTTAACACTGAATTTTATTCTTTTTATTGGACTATAATTCACTTCTGTGTATAACATACCTACATTAATAACATCATTAGGGGTTGCAGTGATCTTATAAATATCTTGTTAAACTTGCAGAGGTCAGAAAAATCCAGCCTCATAGCTACTCAATCAAAACATCCATAATCATCTAGTATAATCATATTCCAAACTCATGTGTCAACATGTCACAGTGAGCAGGAAAATACAAACAGGAACCAAATACAAACCACTGCAATGTCATCATTCTCCTCTACTCTGCCATTATTATTTTTTAAGTTGCATCACTTGCAGAAGTGAGTTGGTTTGGTTTTTCTAGCAAATTCTACTCCTTCATGTTGGAAAGATGTTTGCTTCCTTCCCTGTTATTACATTTAAACAGCAAGTCACTCCAAGGTGTTCTCCCACCCATGTCCTGAAGAAAACGCCTTTCTTCTTTTATTGCATTTCATCCCCCATGGCCTTCAATCAAAGTTTCCCTTAGAGAATTCTGTACTCTAGTTCACACAGGTTGCACCTAGGGAGATGCTGTCAGTTCAGGGAACCATGGAAGGAGAATGATTCCATGAGATTTTTGAAATGCAATTCATTGGGGCAAATCAGTAGCATAGAAAATGTGATTTAATATTGAAATCACACAGAAAATATGTTTTACTGTTTCCTCTTAATTTTTTTTCCAGGTGCTTGATAACGAACTGTGCGAAATTTCAGCCTTTCAAGTTTGACGTGATTTGGGAAAAAAACAAGTGTTGGAATACTAAAATTTCCAACTAGATGTAAACTGTGATTTTTAGGCCAGCTCTAATCAAAATCAAATGAAGGAAACCAAACCCCCCAATATCAGGTTTTTCAAAATAATTCTTGCTCAAGGAAAACATCAATCAATACAACATGGACTATATTCAACTATGCTGAATAATGTTGCTGTCTATATATTATTTGTTTTTTAATAAGTGAGTTTTAAGACTCAGTCCAATCCTAATTCAAGTACATATAAGTTCCACTGGCTGAACATATCCTTCTTGCTGTGATATCTCAAAATTTTCAAAACCAAAGAATACATTAGTTTTAGTTACTATGGCAAAATCATAGGAATTGGAAACCAGTAAACTGGATAAATGGTAAAACACTGATTTAATGAGAAGCTACCTGTACTTAGGCATAAAATAACAATTACAAATTTTTTTTTATAATTGCAGTCGGTGTCTAGCCCTGTAGATGTAAAGTTTTTTTGAATGCTGTTAATTTCCCTAGACTACCATAGACAGAAGAAAACCTTTCCTAAATAATTCTGAGATTCAAAAAGCCAAACAAACCAGAAGTTTTCTTCCTATCTCATAAAATACTTTTAGGAATCTAGGAATCTTTTTCCAAATTAAAAGTCTCAAATTTTTTACAATATTCTGGTCAGTGTTTTGGAGCAGATGTGCACAGTGAATTATATTGAATTTTTGTCCAGATTTGTCATTCTCAAGTTGGCACAGAGCTGACTTCAGGTGTTTATGAAAGAGAAATACGCTATTTTCACCTAAATTTAGTACCTGTAGGTACCTATACTTAGACAACAGAAGCATCCAGCACCTGCCCACGGGTAGCTAAGTTTGTTATTAAGAGCAACTCACACTATTTTCTGTCCAGGGGAAGGAAAAAAAAAAAAATAGAGAGAGAAGTAGTTATTTAGATATTTCAGCGCAGAGGGAATGGCATTATGAAGGATGAGTTGAGCTTTGTGGGGTCTGGGGACAGGAGCATGCATTATATTTTGTGGCACTTGCTGAGAGAGAAACAGAAGCAGAAATAAGTAACTTGAAGTCCCTTACTGGGAAACTTTGAGAAGCTGCTTTGGTCTGACACTCTTCAGGCTCAGAGCTGGCACCTATAAGCCTTGCAGCAGTGCCCGAGCCAGACCATCCCCCAGCATCACATCTCATACTGTAGTGTCAGGGCAGGTACTGTGGTCAATGTCTACCAAAAAAGGTGCCTGGCAATGTCAGAATACATCCTGGCCTTTAGAAAGTACTAAAATATAAACTCCTTGTGCTGCCTCATGGTGCTTTCTAGTGTGCTGACAGAGAGGAGAAGACATGAATTTTGGACTGCTATGGCTAAGGCTGATGGGTCTGGTGAGATTACCAGCATCACTCTCTCCCTGACTTGAGGCATATCTAGGGTATCCATGTTTATAGCTGAGGCCAGGAGGGTAACTCAGGAGAGACAGAAAGGGAGCAGGGAAAGACTGGGGAGGAAGAAGTGAAGATAAATTTATCTCTTGAAAAACAGGACCACAGCTGGATACAACAAATGTAAAACTAGATGCTGATTAAAGATGGGACAACTGCTGCCAACTTTACCCATTTGCTAGTACAAGATATTAGTACATTGCCTGGGCATGAGGACTTGCTGATAAAAGGCATACTTACAAATTTGAGGGCTAACCAAACATACCTGGGGGCATAATTCCTTCAGGATGAAGTCTGATCTGGCTGTCTCCACGGGATTCATTACTACCACTGCACACCTCTGTGCAAAAACAGTAATAAAAGAGGGGAATTTTCTTTGAGTTTTCATCTTATTTCTAAAATTTTGTGTCCTTTTCTCTTTTGGTGGCGTATAGACCGCTTCATACCTTATATTAGCTCTGCGAGCTTACCTAATAAATAACAAGTGCATAACCGCTCGGTGACCATATGGCATTACATATGTTTAATGTGAACTGCAGATGTAACACTCCAAAAATGCCATCCTTCATCTGATCTGGATGTTAGTCCACAAATTGAACAAGTGGAGAGCCTCTCAAGCTTGTTATGCCTATGAGCTACGGAACAAATGCTCTGTCAGGTATGTCCTGATGAACACTTGCCAGGATCTCCAAGACAGTATCTGGAGCAGATTCTTCTTTTTAAACTCAGACATTTATTTTGACAATAAAAAAGAAAGCTTCAGACATTGTTCTGCCATAACTTATAGTTACAACAAAATGAGCAGAGCTAGCTCTAAATGGAAGCTTTGAAAATTCTAGCATGAAAAATAAATTTACACAAAGCCATCCTCCAGCAGTTTTGACCCACAACTCTTTGCAGGTGCTGAACAGCATTTCTGGTCAGTGAAACAGAGAACCAATCGAGCCTGGGCAATAACCTTTCCTGCAAGGCATTTGTCAAGAATCAGGAGATCCCAGTTTGTAACCTGCTCCAATCCAATACTACGTTTATATACTCTGAGTTTTTTTAATAAAGTGCTTTTTTTACTCCATATATTTTTTCTAACAATTTTAAAAATTATTTTGAAATGTCTGATGAGAAAATGTAAAAATGAGGAGAACATTTTCTTTTGATATCATGTCATAGTATTGTCAGCATTTTTGATTATATTCTAGTGTGCAAAGACACTTCCTCCTCTCAGTTCCTAAATTGCTGTTTAACTCCTCCTTTCTCTTTCCATTTTATGGGCATTGATACTAGTACTGTACTGAGAAAATGGAAGTTATCAGATTCTATGAAATGTGGATTAAAGGAAAAAAAATAAAAGAAGAGACTGCTTTCTGGGGAAAAAATACTTTAAAATAATTAAGAAATAAAACCTCAAAGAGAGCCCCAGCCCACACTCATTGAAATGTTGGACAAGCCATAAGAAAGTCTCTGATCCCCTGGAGACATTTTTTGAGAGTAAGTTCCAAAATTTGCATAAAATGTACCTTTAAAAAGACTTTAAGTGCTAAAAGTACACCGTCTTCTTGGTTAGGGAGGATTTTATGATTCATACATCTCCATGTTTTCTACTTACATAAATGATCATTGAAGTGTAAAAATTAAGTGAGAGAGTGAGAGTGGAATAATTTGTATATTGCTCAAAGAAAATACTGTCTCAAGGTTAAATGAATTATCAGTGTGTCTAGAGGAGCAGACTGAAGCTTGAACAACCACGAATATGCCCGGTCCAACAAAGGGCACAAAACTGCAGCTTTAGGCACCAAACCTCACAGCAATTAGGTGGGTTTTTTTCATCTCTTTCCTTGAAACACAAGGAAAGGGTCTACCAGAATTTGCATAAATCAGCTTCCAATCAGCTTCCTTGTTCCACTCATATCTCAGTATTTTGACCATTCATGACATATTGTTTGAAAAAGAGACACTTCTCCTTTCCTCTCCATTTTCAGTTTGTACTTTTTTAATGAGAAAGGAGGTGTACTAATTTTGGAATCTAACCAATGATGGCTCAAGTGTCTACCCTGATATTTTAGAAGAAATATAGCACAAATGCATGAATACCACATCTGCATCACCATGTTCAGTGTGTGACTAGGACCTCTCCAGTGTGATTCCTAGATGTTTATCTTTTTCTGCAGTGCCAGAACAATAAAAACAAACTTTAATAAAGGCTTTCCCCTGCTGTAGTCAAGGACTGAGGTTAAAACACTTAAAGGAAGAATAGCCACAACCCAAGCAGCCCTCCTGTGATTAGCAAATGGATATAAATGGTGATAGTTGTCCCACTCTCTCAGGTAAGGCTGTAGCTATGGATCTTGCACAATAATTTTAGCAGGGATTCAGTAATTGAACATATTTATTAAATACAGAGTTTACAGAAAGTACAACGGTCAAATCGTAAGGATTAATTCCTCTCATTCATATCTTCCTTCCCCCAAGAAATCTGTATCTTGGCAATGTTAGAAAAAACTTAATTCATCACTAGAAACACCTTCCATTATTGTTTCTTTTCTCCATTTTTCAAATTTTTTTCTATATACCTTTAAAGTACACCTTTGAGAGTTCATATTGTGGTTTTGATCTATTTGGCTTAGTGTTCTAAGTTATATTGAATTTAATCATGGGGTCACTTGAACCAAGTGGCTTTGCTGTTTCTAATCTACTAACTGCACATTTTTGCTGAGATTGGAAAGGACAAGTCCTATTAGTACTCTGACACCACAGGTCAATAACTCTTTATTTCTTCTATAATTTTATTTTTCATTGTGCCATGCTTTTCAGTTTTCCCAGTTCATACTGGGAAATTGAAATCACCCATCACTATAGCCTGTTTGTTTTCTTATTTTCCTCATGTTGTGCTGAGCACTGCTACTCTTTCCCTTTTACTGATGGCTTGTTCCAGGAGCAGCCAGCATTCCTTTACTTTACCTAGGCTACTGCTTAGATGTGTATGTATCAAACATAAAGAGTTATTTTAGAAGAAAATAGAGTTTTTCAGGTAGAAAAGTAATTCAGCAAATTCCTCATATATTTCCTGTCTAAACCTTTACATTTAATTAAGTTTAACCTCCTCTACAAACTCTTCAAGGACATCACAGGAAAAGTTTAAGGACATCATCGGTACGCTGCAACTGAATTCTCCATCCCCAACAACATTAACTTTAGAAAAAAAAATTCTCCATGCTGTCTCTTCATACTATAAAAACATTATGGCTGGGTCTATGCAAGCCAAAGCCCTAATCAAAGAAAGGATGAAAGGCCTCTCCTGTGATTTTCAGGCTGCTATCTCAAAATGATTTTAAGCCCACTGTCACTGGAAGAGCAAGTTTTGGCTCTCCTATCCCACAGCTACGCCCTCATCAGTCATGCAGCCCCCCAGCGAGCCAGCCCAGGAAACACAGCAGATGGAAAACAGGAGAGGGCATCACAAGCTGCTGGGAGGCACTTGCAGGTTGTACCCTGATAAGGCACTGCACTGAAGGTGGCTGTGGATTCCGCGTCCTTGTTTTTCGTGGTTGTGCAGTCTGGTGAGCCCACACTCAACTGAGTCATGCACATGGACCGACTGCAGGTATAAACAAACAGCAAAGACCTTGCTCGTGCAAAGGGATGATTAAGTTAACCATTTCATCTAAATGTTCTCCATCTAAACAAAGCATTCAAAAAGCCCTCTGTATTTGATTTCATTCAACAACAGAAAGAAAAATCCAGAGCAGAGGATGAAGTTGTACTTGACCACACCTTAGTTTGTCCTTAATTTGTTTTGCTGTGCCTGTAGATACTGCAAGTGCAGCCCCAAATAGTTTTGTTGCCACTCTGACTAAAGGCTATAAAGCAGCCAGTCTCCAAGGCTAAATGTCCATGAGGTTCTATACTCACTTTTTGAGAATAACAACTCTTGATAACACACAGAAAAAGTTTTTTCTATATAAAAAAATTATTGAGATACCACTTTTAGAAGTAAGGCTGCAGCACTACCTTTTTCTTATGAAGGCTAATCAAATAATTTCCTCCTTATGGTAGCAATGGTTTCTGACAGAGATGACTAAATAATAAAACTTTTTTCTACAAGTTCATTGGGAAGAAACATCAGAATGCGGGGTCTATGCTGTGCAATGAAGTTTTGTGTTGGTATTTTCTTCCTTTGTACAACCTGCTTATCCTGCAGCTTACATTCAAAGTACCGCTTTGTTTAGCAAGAAAGTAATGATCATTTAATAACTAGGTCCCCAGACATATTAATGTCTTTATGGTTCTCTGTACTATTATGTTCTAGTGACAATACTGGAAGTGATGATTCTTATTTTGAGGGGGTGGGAGAATACTAAAAAGGATGAAAAACCTCAGATAAGTCTTCCAGAGAGAAAAGTGAAAATTTTTATTTTCACCTATTGTTGGGGTTTGGGCCGTGTTAGACAATGGATACGTAACAAAGCATACACCGTGTTAAGCAAAGGATATATTTTAGGCAGAGGGTACGTGACAGAGCACACAAGAGTGCTCCTGAGAATGGCCNGCCAAGGTCTGAAAATTGAGAATGTCCATTAAAAGAAATTACAGTTCATTTCTTTCCTACTCACAGGGCATGGATTATCCTCACGTCTCCCATATCACGTAGAGGCAGTATTTACCATTATAGGTAATGTTGAAATTTAGAACAAAGCACATTTTAGCTTTTTTCATAGCACAAGTAATAAAATGTAATTTACTCATATGCAGAAATATCAATGTATATTTTACGATGATCTGAATCAGAACACAAAACTGATTTCTTTTGGTTCACTCCCTAAATATGGAAAAACTCACTGGTAGAAAGTTAGAGGTGTTACCAAATACATAGCACTCAAAAGAAACAAATCCACAGTTTAATCTGACATTTATTTTTGTTCCTTCTCTCCCAGTCAGTGTGTATACTTTAGATATTTGTCTGTATTTTAGTCTTACAGATGACGGTATATATCTTTATAAATATTTGTACAAAAATATATACACACATATATATATCAGTCTCCATATATGTATTTATAAAGAGGGAAAGCAAGTTATCTTGGCTTTATATAAATGCATTGAGTTAAAAAGGGAAAAGGGAGAATAAAATTAGCTTGGCATGACTGTGTGAAATTAGACACTAAAATTATCCTCCTGCAGTCATATTTAATTCTCTAAACAGCTTTAACTAATTTGCTTAGGCACACAACTTTTTAGTGAAACTAATGAAAAAACATGCAGCCTCTGTGTTCATTTTTCATGAATATTCAAATTTCTAAATGTAGTAAGACTTTTATTCTAACCTTTTTTTTTAATCAGTCCATCTCTATAACACTCTTTGCTTACTCAAGCTGCCATATTAGGCAATAGCTTGTGGTAGAAGTGCTTATATTCCCTCAATTTATTCATTTAAGGAATTTAAGTGATATTACATGACTACAGCCACCTATGGAATTAAACAAAATTTGCCAATATCAGACAATAGCTCCCTTTAGGTTAAAAAAAACAAATCACAACAAAACAAAAAGCAAGTAGCATTTGTTCACATAAATTTGACCACAGGAAAAACAAAACAAAACAAAACAAACAAAAAAAACCCCCATAACAAACACAACCCCCCAAAACATTAGCTAGATACCTAACTTATCACAGGAGGGTTTTTTCCAGTTTGTTTTCACTCTGTTCTGGCCATTAAACGATTAGAAAGACTATTAGTACTGATATGAATACATACCTTTCCTCATGTTGTGTGTTTATGAAAATTCAGTTAATTTGCTCAGAGCTGCAGAGCTAATTCCTGAGAACACCAAATCTCACAATTACTACTAAGAAAAGAACTAGTTCTACGCATCTTCGAAATTTTTTCACACTATCAACATTTTTTACAAGGTGTAAATCAACGGAAACAGCTATTATTTAATCAGTCAAAAAAAGCACGCTCAACTTCTGGTGCCCTTTACTCTTGAATTCTTTTCCCTGTCTCCTCCCGTCAGCTTCTGTGCCTCATGCAGATCGACCAGTAATCAACAGAAGGGCCAATAACAATTAGGTGGGCTTGGTTTTCAGATAGCCCAGATGCTTTACCTCATCCTTTGTTTCCTAAAGAGTCGTATATGAGGTTTGCAGCTAATGACTTTCCCTCTGGCCACTGTTTGGTGGAAATCCAGCCCAACCTAACCCCACCCTGAATAACTGCAGACATTCTGGCTAAGCGAGAGCGCTAAATATTTAGGGGATTAGTTTTAAATAGACAGGCAACTCCCCCACAGTTAGTGTTTTCTAAGTTTGTGCCTAATGGTTTCACTTTGCAAGAACATAATTTTCTGTTTTCTGGTAGAACCAGTCTTCCAGTGTGTTTGCTACATAATAAAACTTAGGTTCTTGTTACCTGCTGCTGGAAAGACTGATCTCTCACCACTGTTGGTTACAACAACTTTGTCAACAGTGATTTTTTTGATATTTTATTTAAATGTTAAGTGGAAAGCTAGAATATACCTTGTGAAATGGCTTGGATGAGCAGTCTAGACATGCCTCACAGGTAAAGCATTCAGGCAAACCAAGCATTTTTGATTCTCAGCAATACTACATTTCTAGTGCCTTTCCGGGGGTTTTCTGTTAAGTAATAGCTTTTTCTTTGTCCCTACTCATCCTAAAATTTCTAATCTGTGATGTACATATAACAGGCCTAAATCATAAGTCACTTAATATTTGCTTTGATAAAGTCAATATTAAAAATAATATTTCAAGCATCTAACTAGAATTAATTTTCCTGTTTTACTCACTAACTGTTACTCTGCATAAACTAAATACAGACTGCTTACAGAGAACTCTCAACAACAGTGGTATAATTATCTTTGGCAAACTTCTGGCAAGTTTAGATATTTTGTCTGAAAATTGTATGTGGAAGAAGCAAGGGCAGCCTGTGGAACATCTGTAGTACATTAACACAGATTTTTGGTTTAGTGTCCAGTAGCCTAAAAGTTCAAGGATTTCAAAAGCATAGCATATTTTACCATTGTGGAAGATCTGTGCTATCCTCCTCTATCATTAAAATCAATCCCAGTGTAGCAAAATATGTTTAAACTGGTGTAATTCCATTCTAAATGCAAAAATCTAGGCCATATATTTCATGCTGTTGCTAACACTGCCAGAACCTGAACATTAATAAGGTGCTAATTAGGAACTGCCATTTTAAGTCTATTGTGCTTTTGCATGTGAACTTACCATATGCTCTAGATCAGATTTCCTACTGTGAAAAAGCTGAGATGGCTCAAGCGTATGATGTGCAATAAACCACTGCTTTTCAGTACCCTCCTCTCTAAAAATGTCTTTCGTCTGGTGATTGTAAGTGTGGGTTTTTGAGAGGATCGCCATATGTTTCTGCATCCTTTTTTTGTTTATTTTATCTGCTCATGAAACCTGCTTTGGAAAATTATGGTATAGTGCTAGAGAATTGTCCATGATTAATACCAAGACCTACCCAAGTGACTGCATTTTTCAGACATTTAACAGGGTCTATTTATTCATATTAGAGATTTGCAAGCAAAATGAATCACATAATCAATGCTGTTGTCTGTTGTAATATGTTTAGATTATTTTAAAACTACACTTCATTTCACGTTTTTTCTGTGTCCAGACATCAAATATAGAAGAAATACTTGATATTACAGATAAACCACCTGTCCCATGGGGCTTGTGCTTGTGGCTTTTTAGTCCAAAATTTAATCACAGTAAATAGGAACAGTCTTTTTCTTGTCACAGTACAGACTTTTCAAACTGTGTATTTCTCAGAACACAGGTATTGTATGCAGAGCTGAAAATGAGAAGACAGCTTTAATTTGGAATAAACCTAAACCCCACAAAGTTCAGCTTGACAGTCAATTCCATGGCAGTCAATATTTCATCTTGTTGTTACAAAACTAAGCCATTATGTCATAACAAAGCCTCAGGCTGCGGCAAACAGAATGCCTTTTGGATGTTTGCAAGGCAAAAAGAAAGCATGTTCTGGATAATATCAACAAGAGTGCAAGTAATTGAGATCTGACTTTATTTATATTTGTTGACTGACTGTGAAAATTCAGTGCTCAATATAAATCATGATTTTCCATGTCTTACATGTGTTGATGTGGGCTACTGGTAACATCACATTGTGGCACAAAAAATACAGCCTGCAGCTCTTAGTCATGCGTGTTGTCCCTGGGCATAGTTCTACATGGGTCCATTCGGAGAAAAAAAACCCAAAAACCCAAAAAAACAAACAACCAAAAAACAAACAAAAAAATCCAAACAAACAAACAAACAAACAAACAAAAAAGATTTATGGGAGAAAGGAATACAAGGTCAGACCCCTAAGGAACATTCAAGATCTTCTAAGAGTAGCTGAAATTCAGCCTGTCCCTCCTGGTTGTGAACAGCTTTGCGTACAGTATCTAGGAAAGACTTTTGCCTGCCACGTTTGGAAAGAGCAAACTTGTGATACAGAGGGAAAATCTCGATTTACACCTTGTAGGAGGCACTAGGTATTTCACAGTATCTTTAAGGGTTGGAAAAGACCTCAAAGTTCACCAAGGCCAACCACTGACCTAACAGTACCAGCACTAAGCCATGTCCCTAAGCACGACACGTTATTCCAACATTTCTAGGGATGGTGATTTCACCACTTGAAATGTCAGCCTCTTTCAATGTTTGACCACTCTTTCAC
This sequence comes from Mystacornis crossleyi, assembly GCA_013400655.1. Classification (NCBI taxonomy): domain Eukaryota; kingdom Metazoa; phylum Chordata; class Aves; order Passeriformes; family Timaliidae; genus Mystacornis; species Mystacornis crossleyi. The sequence continues at coordinate 26,446 of VYZQ01039951.1, forward strand.
TGAAGAAATTTTCTCTAATATGCAATTTAAACCTCCCCTGTTTGCACTCAGAAATTTGAGCAAGGTAACGTTGGTCACAGTCCACTCCAGCAGAGGTGAAGCTGATACAGCACCACAGGACAGGCAAGATACAGGACTAACTTATCTGATGGTGCAGTGCTGTAATCCTTAAGTGATCACCACTCTAGCTGGATGCAGGAGTGCCAGTTTGAAATCAAGCCCATAGGCTGAAGAGTGCGTAATTGCATTGCCCCCAGAGCAACTTGGCAGAGAGACAGCGACTTAACAATCATAATATCCCTCACAGACTCTCCCTTGCGCTGGATGGAAATGAAGTGACATATAGCTCCACCTGGGGTGATGTATGAGCCAAGAAAGATCAGTGTCATTGTGCCATCAGGTGTGCTGGCAAATTATGCTTCTGCTCATTCTTCATCTTCATCCATCTCTTGCCACTTGTCTGCACAAAATGGGTTCTTATTTGTTCCTCAGAGCTCACTCATGATTTGCACATAAAGCTACGATAATAAGCTGAGCTTAAAAGAAGAAGAGGGTGACCTCCTCCTCCTCCTCACACTTTTAACCTGGGAGGCAAAAGGTCTTCATTTTGCAAATAGGAACACACCTTTCTCAAAAGCAGCTTATATGCTCTTTAATACATTTAACCAAGAAATGCTTGACACACAAGAGGAAATGCTGGAAAATACCATTGCAGAAGAGAAGCTCTCACAAACATTTAATTACAAGAAATAATAAGTTTAAGTGGATATTATTATGCATTCTAAGTTAAAATCTTTCTCATCATTTCTATATGACATAGTGAAAATGTGAACACTAATATTAAGTTCCTTCTATGTAAACTAACATGAAAAATGATAGCATGGAATTTAGAGACTAACAGGGTCGCTAATATCTGAATCAATATTGCAAGTTATGATAGGAGAGCTGGCTACTTATTTCTTGGAAAAAAAATCAGCAAACCAATAGCACTATTATATGCAATAAAGAATAGCCCAGCTTTGTCTGGCTGGTTTATTTAGATCTCTTTTTGTCTGCCTGGAGACATAAAAGATCACCACAGAGTGAAACACTATCACCTTTTAAGAGAAAAACCTGAACTGGATGAAATGATATGATGTGAAATGGATATTATTAATGGCGACCTAACAAGATGTTCAAACCAATGGTATTTTAAATAACACTGCAAAGTTAAAGAGCACAGTAAGAGCACATGGCATAGAAGAAAAGTGGAAGACAAATCTGAAAGAAGCAATTAAGCATTTATAGGCCCTGTGCTGGCATGGGCATACTCTCTGGGGAAGTGACTACAGTACAAAAACTCAAAACTTCAGGGTAGCTCTGCTGATCCTTTAATCACTGCATCTCTCGATGAAAACAAAACCACAACAGAAAGTAAAACACCAATCTTTGGATTTCTGCGCTTCTCTGCACGGCTGAGAGTGTGCTGCACTGCTGGCACTTGCTGAGCAGCAGCTCCAAACCCAGACCTGAGGGAGGAGCCCTGATGATGCTGGGCAGTCTCCTGTTCCTAGAATCCCTCAGAGTGGGAAGCCCACTGGTCCGTGCCTGTGTTGCTCCATCCCCAAAAAGCATCCTCCTCTCAGCTCACCAAAATACCTCTCATTTGCAGCTGACAAATTTGTGCTACCAGACAAAAATAACTCTGCAGGGGAAGTTTACAAGTACTTGCTGGCATGTGTATAAATAAATGTTGCTCTTTCCAAATATATGCAGGGTATGCACCTTTCATATACCCTGGGGCCCACCCATAACTGCAGAGTCCCAAAACACCCCAGTGTAGAGCAGAGATTAAATTTAACTGTGTTAGAAAAATGCCTGTTCTTGGCATAAGAAAACAGTGGTGATTATGGGCCTAAGACACAGGACAAGGTCAGGGAAGGGCAAGGTTTAGCTCAGCAGCAGACAGATTTGGTGAGCTTCCACAGGTATTTGCACCTCAAGTCCTCTGCATTGTAAAACAGTTCTGTATGGTCTGCTCATCCGTCTGTCTCTCTGTCTTGCTGTTCAGACTGCAGCTTCCTCAGACTAATTCCTTTCGTGCTAAATGTGAAAGACTCAATCTGCATTACTTGACAGAACTAGATATTTATTGTAGGGAGTTAAAATGAGACTGATTTTCTTGTATGCAAGCAGGATGGCAAGACTCAGAAAGGATGGAAAAGAGCTCCGAGTCCAGCCATCAAGTACCTCCTAATCTGGGCCTACTCACTGAATTCCAGACTCAGTTGGACCCATCCCTGTCATGAACATTCCTGCTTGAATGATTTTCAACTTTATTTGAAGGACCCTAGGTCCCTCAGTTTTTTGAGAAAATAACCTGGTATGAGGCCTTTCATAGCTTTCATTGGCCATGGAAAGAAAATATCAGAAAATTAGTATTTTGGATGATGGAAAAACTCTCAGAGAGAGTTTAATATGTTAGGGGAATGAGAAAAGCGAAAAACTATCAAAGTAATACTATGGTGGAGATGCAATTCAGGCAGCATATCAAGAGAAGTGAGTGCAAAAAGAGAGAACCATTGCACTTTGAAAGCCTCATAGGTTGAAACACGAAGTGCTTTCTTTCATTTGCAGTTAAAATTCACCCACTGTCAAATGAAACAGGGGCAAAAATTGCCTTCATGCCCACCCACCTTAGTGTTTTGTACCCCAGGACAGCCCCTGAGCAGTCTGCAGGGGGAAGGGAAGGAAAGGCGAATGCACAGGATTGTCCAGGTCTGACCTTTCATTCCTTTTGCCTGAGAACTCCAGTAGTTGTTTCCTCTCTAATTATCGCCACACATTTCAGCTGCTGCCATGAGGAGTGGCATTCTTGTTCTCTGCAGTCAGTCAGTTATTTATGGAACACGATTTGCTTCCTAATTTACAGCAGTTTCTCCTGGAATACCTAGCTAGCAACCTGCTTACTCTTGCTCATTTCTCTTTATTTTTATAAACTCTTGTGTTAAACCTGAACAGACCAACCCTATAACCTTTTATACCAATTTAGAGATTTAATTGCAAGACAAGTAAAAGAGAAGGAGTGAGAGCTTGGTGTTACTGAAACTCAGGAGCAAATCTGTGTTCTTTTTCTTGAAGATCATACAAGCTATGTTAGAAGAGATCAACTGGTCCACAGGTTTGTGGCTCACAGGACGTTTAGTGTAGCTCAGAAAGCACAGCAAAAATAACTTGACATAAGTGTGTCCATGTGTTAACCTTGTATTTTCCAGGCCCTTTCTGTCCTCCAGAAGCACGGTAGATGTGGTTTTAGTTCTATATAAAAATGTCTGCGTGCTAGGAAGAAGCTTTACCCTTTGCACCAAGGGGTTTCTGTGAGATGGGATGGTGTTTCATCAGAGACAGGGCTGCTGAACTCTTCAGTAGTCGGTGAACACTTCCCAGAGCAGGTCCATTCATTTCTGTAGGGCCATTTATAAAACAAATTACTGTGCATGAAAGGTAGCATTAACGACAACTGCTCCCTGCAAATAAATAGTACCTGGAGGCTACGAAACCTGGTGGAAGCATTGCTTACTTGAATAAAGAACAAAGCTTGTGTTTAAAGTGTGAACATTTTGTTTGTTTATTCAAACAGCATTTAATCCAAGCATGACAACAATAAAACTTTTTTCTTCTATTTTCCCATCACTCCAGAGCCACGGTTTGCAAAATGAAAAATGACTTATTGCTTTAGCAGTTATTCCCATTTCCTTTTCCTGTGATGGCTGATTAGTATCTACGGACTTCTGTCGAGTGAATCTTACAAAGGGTGCAAGTGAATAATTCTTCATTTGTTTTCAGTTTCTAGGAAAATAGTTTCTGTACCTGTTGCTTGTTTTTAAAAAGTCAACAAAATTGTCATGAAGCCACAGAGAATAACTTAGCACCAGCTAAGCATGTTCTATGTTACAATACAATAAGCCTCTCATTTCACTTCTTCAGGTCCTATTTTTAAAAAGAATCAAAACTTTGCATGCCATGGAATCAGTGGGAAAATGGAAAGTGTTCAGTCACTAGAAATTCATTTGATATTCATCGTAACAGCATTTATCATAATGTATTCATTTGGCATTCCTGTGGCTGTCACACGTAAGAGAGTTCATTATGATGTACACAGCTAATGAGCACATAAAGCGTTACTGAATCAATATTACAGTGCAACATTTTCTTATTTGCATTATTCACATGCTTCAGGTTTTAAGACAAACGAGGGAAAGAATAAAAGAGCAGCTTTGAAAGGAAAAAGAATTATATGCACATGTGCTTTTCCACTATCTACTATAATATCGCTTATTTCTAAGCACCTGCTGCTTCCCATCTAGTTTGTGTGCATTGCTTTATACAAGACCTCCAACTCATCATTCTCTACATTTTTGGGTTTTTTTTCAAGCTACATTCAATTACTCTCATTCTTTTGCTTGCATACGACATGCCTTCTTCCTACAGTGTTCCTGCAACACCTTAATTTCTGCATTTTTAGAAGAAAACTGTAATCACACTTTTCTTGGTGAGATGAGAAGGACAATAGCCTTAGTTTACAGAATTATTCCTTTTTCAGGTAGCTTTCCAACTCTGTTTTTCATAGGGAGTTTTTAATGTCTATCCACCTTAGGTCCCCATTCCAGAATCTGTGCAAATATTATGAAGAATCAGTAATTTCTCAGCAATGATATAAAGCATTTCAAATCATATTGTGCATTTTCCTAAACCCATTTAATATATCCACCCTTTCCACTAAAGTCTGCAGCATGAAATTTTTTGAAGCTAGAAGAACAAGATTTTGCTGCAGGTTTTTGGGCAGCCTAAGCTTAGATTTAAGTCTATATAAACAACTGCTCTAAGAAATTAGATCATTTACTTGGTGTCTGAACTGAAAACTGCTAAAACAATGGAAAATTTATAAAAGCTTGTCATGACTACAAGTGTGATTTTGTGTTTGGCTGTTAAAATTGTGATTTTGTTAAGTGTAACTAACTCATATGTAGTAATTTAAGGTGAGTGGAAGAAACACAGCTTCATTTATATCAGAGTTGTTTTTTCCTGCATTACAGTTATCATGCTTCCAGCTGTGTTTGCTTAAGCACTGAAACACATTTGGGCCTGGTAACCAGCTAAATAACAGTATTTCTTGTTTGTTAGAATTTAGAAGCAGCATAATGAGAAGATGAAATCTTTATCAGACAGAATTATCGAAGCCTTGCCTTCATTGAGGTAACACAAATATTTGTGTGTGATTGAAGGAAAAGAAAACAGAGAAGAGACTGCAAACACAGATTTTAAAGAGAAGCTATAAATAAGATACAGTAGTAAGAGATACAGAAAAAGAGATACTGCAAACACAGATTTTAAAGAGAAGCTATAAATAAGATACAGTATTAAGAGATACAGAAAATTAAAGGGATAAGACCTTTTGTTACCAAAATGAGAGTCCTACATCAAGGGAGAGCCAAAACTGCATCTACAATCATTTTCAGTCTCTAGTATATAAGGCATATCTATTTGCAATTTTAAAATATGGACTGGATCTAAAAAATGCCAATATAAGACACTTTGGTTGTATTTTAAAGTAATTTGAAGCTTGTTTCTTTTACTGCTTTATTTCCCCTGCAAAATTATCAGCATGCAAAANTTAAGAGATACAGAAAATTAAAGGGATAAGACCTTTTGTTACCAAAATGAGAGTCCTACATCAAGGGAGAGCCAAAACTGCATCTACAATCATTTTCAGTCTCTAGTATATAAGGCATATCTATTTGCAATTTTAAAATATGGACTGGATCTAAAAAATGCCAATATAAGACACTTTGGTTGTATTTTAAAGTAATTTGAAGCTTGTTTCTTTTACTGCTTTATTTCCCCTGCAAAATTATCAGCATGCAAAACCTGAGAGACTTCTGAATCCCTGATGTCTGGTGAGGTCATAAGACTGGAGAGAGCTGGAACTGCCAAAGCTGTTTCCACAGAGTAGGTGAAATGCTGATCACAAATTAGATATACCAGCTGAACATCACACATAATGTGCAAACATATAGTGGGGTTTAAATGAAAGAACACTTACTGTGTCTACTAAATCCCTTCCCTGTCCTAAATATATTGCTTTCTTGGAAAACATTTCCCCTTTCACATCAGTGATTCTATTGCCAGGTTCTATCTGCTAATCATCTGCAATTCAATTTTGGGGAATATGTTCAGCTGCTTAAATTCTCTGCCCAGCAGACATGCACTGGGTTTTGTTTTCTACCCAAAATTAGAAAGAGTGTTTGAGAAGTACTGAACAAGAATGGAAATATTAATAAATA
>VYZQ01039952.1:0-26241 GCA_013400655.1 Mystacornis crossleyi
CACCACAAACTGTAAAAAAGCTTTTTGAAAAGGCTGTAATGGAAGTAAAAGGCTCAGGAAAATTCTCTGATATACTATGTCCTCTAAACTCGAGTCTGGCACAGAGAGTTATTTGCTGCCTTTTAACCATTTCTGCATGGTTAGTCTTTGTTCATGTAACTGCAAATTTTTGACACTGAATAAGCAAGCGTTGAGTTGGAATTAATTCATAAACAAATTATTTCCTTTACGAAAAATCATAAAGAGAGGAAGATGCCTCAAGAGAGGCAATTTCCATTACCTGAACAAGAGACCTTTTCAGAAAGATACGAGTTCCAACAGACGTCATTAAACATTGAAAATTTGCTCTCTTTGGATTTACCCCAACACAGAGTGTGCAAAGTCAGGAGGGAAATGCCCACAGGACATCTCTCTTGGTGAGTGTATTCAACTCTCCCTCCTGCCCCCTCTGATCTGGGCCTTACTCACCTGAGCACAGGCTACCCCTATTTTACAGAAACAGGACTCAAGTAAGGAACAGATATTTAGTCACAGGTTTTGGGTACTCAGTGTATGGCTCTATACTTTGTTTATTCTGAACTGCAACGTGACATTAAAAAAGCAATTCCCCAATTTTCTTTCTATCGTGCTAATCACTTCTGAACACCAGCAGCGGGAAATAAGGATGCATGATTACACCAGTTGTTCAGGGGAAAAAGCAAAATGCAAATATATCCTGCCTTATTCACTCAGTGCTTTCCCACTATTAAAAAGGTATTTTATCATCTAATTTCTCTAGATGATTATAATTTTTCTCATATATGTCTGGCTCACTCTTGGAGCATTTTTCATGCAATATTGAAAACAGCAAGACTCTAGCAGACAATAATTTAGTTATGAAATGCTATACAAATTACCTCACAAGATAAAATGAGAAAGACCACACAGCGTGGCATTGGCCATCTCCTAAATTTCGAATATTTAATTTTTCAAAACAAGTGTTACCTTCACAAGTTTTTCTGGCAGAGGTAGAGTAGGTAGGTTTAATTTTTTTAAGGTATAAGAATATCAGGGAGAAAACCTCCCCAGCTTTCCACTGCATGAGATGATGCTGACGTTGTCATGCACGATCTTCAGGATGGAACATTAAAAGCCATCACAGGATGGTTTGGGTTGGAAGGGTCCTTACAGATCAGCCCGTTCCAACCCCCCTGCTGTGGGCAGGGACACCTTCCACGAGACCAAGTTGCTCAAAACCCCATCTAACGTGGCCTTCCCAAAGCCTCTTGTACCTTATCCTGTGTGTTTGCTGTATCACACTGGAGAAGAAACACAGTTTGGTCCCATATCTTCTATTTCCTGACTTCAGAGTAATGAGTCTCAGAAAGTTTGCATGCTATTAAAGATTTTGTAGAGAACGTGCTCTCCTGACACAAATTCTTCTGCCTATTTGCACCAACTGCAATCTTTTCGTATTTTATCTCATTTTCCCAACTTCTTATTGACACTGTGTAGCCAGGTTTAAATAATTTCAAATAAATTCTGCATAATTTAAAAACTGAACTATTGCAAGTCCCAGCATTTCTCTGACCCTCAGACAATGATTCTCAGGATAGACAATTATATTTACCCTGAATATTGCCAAGAGTAACACAGGTATCAGACTCCTGAAAGTTCTGTAACACCATTTTTTGTGCACAGAGCCACAAAAGAAATCTCTGATGAAAACCACCTTGGATTATGTAGTTTAGAGTGCCAAGATATTATTATACAAACACTCCTTGACAGGAGTGCTCTTTGACATCAAACAGGAGGCTGGAAACAGGATCCAAAATTAAACTGACGTAGTACCAGCGAGCTTAATGGTTACACAAGCTTCTAAGCAATCTTCCACTTGCTGTAACTTGTTATTTCTAATGTGCTGCTGTACCCAGTGTTACAGAACGCTTCCCCGCAAGAAGCTGGATTTGCATGGAAATTCCACCTTCCTGCTCTGAAAATGCACAGACAATGGAGATGACAGAAAAGCTACAGGACGTTTCAAGCACCAGCAGCAAAAGGAAACAGAAACACCGACACGATATTAAGCTGTCCAAACAAAAATGCAGTTAGAGCACGGCAGTCAAACAGTGCAAACAGCTCAGTAAGCTTTTTTTGAACATGACTGGTCAGACATCCCACTGCTTTTTGTTTGTCCCCATACTATCCATACCCACTACTACAGTAATTCACCTGTGTAGGCCCCACTATAAAATCACAGGTGAATACACATGCAACACAAAAAATTAAATGTGCTGGCAATAGCCTCTGAGATTGCCAGGGAACTTACTAGCTTGGATGGATGACTCAATAAAACTTCAGGGTGCTAAAGGGAGAAAGAAGATAGGAAAAGATGGAGAAAATTTGGGATAGAACAGTGTGAGAGAGAAAAAGAAAAGATGCAACAAGAAAAGAATTTAAAATAATAACTGCAAGATTAATTTACTAGGACGACAGAATCTTAGTTAGTGGTTTTAGCATGCATTACTAACCAGCTTTTGGAACATGAGAAACATGGAGAGTTACCCTTGTGCAAGTTCCAAATTTCATCTTGATTTTTTCAGTGTAACAGATTTGTCCAGCCCCCATGTATTTAATGTGATTCTTTGTTTGGGTTTATAGATGAGTTTCACAGACTGAGAAGGACTTTAATTTCTAGTGCTGCCCTTGAATCAATTTCAAGACAGCTGAATGGCTTAGAAAACTAATTCATGAACTGACACTATCTGAATGCTGAACATAATTGTCGGGTTTTTACTTTTATTGTTACGAGACACCCCGATTTCCCTAGTAGCCCTTTCCATTCTATGTTGAATACATCATTTATTGTCCCTTCTTGCAAAAAAAAAAAATTATCAGCTGAGAACAAAAAACAGTCTCATCTTCCATATTATCAGCAATATTTTCAGTTGTGGGAGGAAATCCATGTTCACAAAAATAAAAAGCAGCAGAATCTGTATTTAACTAGCCAAGCTAATTCTTGGGAAAGATAGAATTTGGATCAACACTTCATTCAGTCTCTTTTTTTTCCTGTTTTCTGAAAGATATTACCCTCCTGAATTTGAAGAAAGAGCACCACAGCAGGAAAGAAAAAACTCAATCTCTGAGAGAGCCTGTTGAATCTAGAGGTATTTTCCTGGCAAGGAATCACTGCTAACATTTTCTGATGAAAAGTTCCTAGAACTGCAGCAAGGGGAAGTTTGTTAACATATGGTTTTGGACTCCTTCTTCTCCCTAAAAAAACGGAGTATATCTATAGGGAGAAAAACTATGCACTGGAAATGAAGATGGACAAAAACCCACTCATTTTTCCTGGAAAAACTTCTAATATTAGTTGGTCTCCCCCAGATTAGAAAAACAAAATGAAGCAGAGTATACTGGCTGAGAAAGACAAGACAGAAAAAGCTGGTAAAAAAGTATCCTGAAGAACAACAACTAAAGGAAAAGTTTTTCACTGTAAAACTAATACATTAAAACAGAAGCTTGGAAAAAGGGTTTCCTAAAGAAAAGAAAAACCACCATAGAGCATGATAGCACCTCACAGAAAAACAGGGAGAGAACCTCCTGTGTGTGATTTGCCTCTAATGATTCCATCTCAGCCAAAATGAAGACAAGACACCAGGCCACGTAAACTCAGCAGGGATTTATGAAGGCTTTCAGCCCTCAGAATCTCCCACTGCATCTGCTGCTGGCAGCAGGATGACAATTCAGCACGCAAGCAGTGAATGTACAATAATTAGAACGTTAAGCACACAGATTTGCATAACCATGGTATTATTACTGGAAGACAACAACCCCAAATATGAAAAACACTGCAGTTTTAGTTGCTAAGTCAAGGATCAATATAAAGGAGTTTTTAGTGAGACTGGGAGTAGGAACAACAAGAAGTGGATACTTCAAGTGAGACACTGGAGACTGACATGGAACTAAAAACAACAGCAACAACTTTTCAGCACCGTTGCTCTCCACTCAGTTAATATTTTTGTTGAGTGTAAAGTTAAAAGCCTTTTACAGAAAAAGTGGAAGCTTGCATGGTTCATGATTTCTCTGAGGCTCACTGTTTGGAGGTCAGCAAGAGTTTTTTGCAAGGACTACCCAAGTCTTTTTTATTTAATGGTTTAAATAACCATTTTATTTATGGTAGCCCAGTTCAGTCTCTTCTGCTAGCTTAGCTTCTAGGGCTAATACATTGAACTGAAAGTACTCAAACTGTTCCCTGGGAATACGAGGCAAGGGAAACAAGACTGATGTTAGACAAATCTCCATTCAAACTGGGAGGGAAGCAACCTAAAAGAAAAAACTTTTAGCCATTTACACTTAAGAGCTACATAAGAGCTTCCTTCCTGCATGCGTCTCATGCAAATCTGCACTAAGATAATGTAATGAAACTCAAGAGAATGAACCTCTACTTCAGTTTTAAACTGAATGCTCTTATGTAGCCATTAGATTTAAGGTTAATTATGACAATTATTTGCAATTGTTAACAATGCAGATGTGTAAAACCGAATTTTTAGAAGCTTTAAAACGGAGCTGGATTATCTGGTTATTTCAAGGATGAGAAGGAACTAATCCATCTTGAAAATGTCGAACTGCCTGAATAAATAGCTGCAATGCATTTAAAAAGTGAAACACCCCCCAAAATTTTTTTTTTACTTCTGTGCAAGCTACAATAAAACCCACTGAGAAATTAAAAACAGCTGGAAAAAAGATTATTAAAGAAACAGGTAAACTTACTAGAGGTATAAAACATATTCAAGTGAACGTTGACTATATTTTCTTGAGTAACCATGAGTTACTCCACATAGCTAATGGTAGGCAATCATATTTTTTTGGGTTGTAGACCTGAAACCATCCTGACAATGACTTAGGTAGCTTCTCTGGAAGCTCTGGCAAATCTTAGCTACAATAGATTTGTCAGCTCATTACCAGTAATACGGGGTGAAACTGCAATTCATGGCAGAGATTTCAGTTAAAGGGTCCTTCAGGTGTTCTGAAACACCCGCTGAAGACAGCCTGTGAGACCAATTAAATGTGTACAGCTACCTTTTCCTGCTGCTGTGCTCTGCCGATGCTGAATAACAGAAGAGTTGATTTTGTGTGACAGAATGAAAAAGGACAGACACGGGTCTGGGTATGCAGGTACAGAGTTTCATTTACACAGTTCTCAGGTGCCTTAACACCGACCTCGCACCCACACAACAGGAATTCTGCACAGGTCTTAAGTGATGGCTCAAAATCACACACTGCCCTGGTGGCATATTCTTTTCTTTTGTTTTTATGCTTTCCTCTGGGCAGGGCCAGCCATGCACCTGAATTGATACATTAACACCGGTAAGCACTGATAATTGGTATGTGAAATCTTCAGCTGTGATTTTTTTAGCTGTTACCTCAGTTTCACAGCACACTTAATGGCTGCTACGAATTGTACTGAAGGAGACTAAGCCTTAAATTCTCAGTACCTGTTAACAAAAAAGCCAACAGCACTGTTACTGCACGTAAGTGAAATTCAAACTTAGCACAAGTGTCTGAAAGTTACTTTCTGATAGGCTTAGCTTGTAATATGGCTGGCGTGGACACACCTTCACAGTTCTTGCTGAAATGAAATTCACAGAATTTGCTCTTTAGACCCAAAGTTTTCTTTGTAGACATGGGGCCACGTGTTTAGAACTGTATGCTTACAACACATGTATAAACATGAACTAAGGTTACCTTCTTCAGCTGCGTTTCCATCTTCAAACATTCTTCCTTCTTCTGTTCTAATGCAATTTCCAGCGTCTTGAGTCTTGAATCTTTCTTCAGGCCTGATGAAGCTAATGATGAAGCATGTTCCTTAAGATCCAGTAACGATGTCTAAATTAAAAGATGTGAAATAATTATCACGTAAGTACAATAGCTACTTTCTATTCTGTCTTTATTTTCCTCCTATCCCTTCACACTACGTTCAGGATCTAATTTAGAACAACTTTCTTTTCAGGATGTTTATGTCATTGACTTGAGACAGCTTGAATTAAATCAGGCTTTCAGAATCAAAATAAAACCTTGTCTAAATTAATTTTTAAAAAATTTTTAAAGATGGACAATTCTGTAAACTGGAACTTGTGCTCTCGAGACAGTCATATTTAAGAAAAATTGGTTTTCAATAAAATTGTGTTTAAAATCCTATGTGGTTAGCAGATTTGGCCACTGAGAGGATTCAAAGCTTTTGTGCATACAGCTTCCACGAGGTGAGACTGATCCATGCCACCTTACTCCAAAAGACATCTCAGCTTCTTCATTCTAAACCATTTTTGTGTTGGCTTTATTTTTTTCCCTGTCAAGTGCTGATTTCTATGAAGACAAAATCTTAGTACATTTTGGGTACATATTTTGTATTGTTTTACTTTGACTTTTGAAAAAAGATTGTAAGTACACAAGAGAGAACAGAGAACATTTATATTTCTCTCATATAATTAAGGTAATTTGTCTAGCCAACTGGCTCATTACCAACAATCAATTAATCAGAAGAAGACTCAAGAGTTTAAAGAACCAGCTGCGTTGTTTGCAGAAGGGAACAGACACATCATCCTCGTGCTTTTGGCACCCTCAGCTTTGATCAGCCTCTGCTCTTTCCTCCCGACATTTAGACAGGGACGAGCTTGCTCCCAGCCCTCTGCCGTCTACCAGCACAGCTCCAGTCAAGGCCATCACTGACCGGCAGTCAGTCACTACTAACAAGATTAACTGCAGCAAACAAGGGGATGGCTGCTATCCCTGAAAAGGTGGTTCTGAAACACCGATGCTCTGCAAATCCTCCAGCGATGTGTTTTACCAGCTCAGCTTTGTTGAAGGACAATTACTACAAAGGAACAGTTTTTCTTCATCTCAAACGTAACACAAACACAGACAAGTAATTCTATCACAATAGATTCATGTTGCTGGTCAACCTCTTTCTCTGTGAGATCTCCTTGTAAAATGCTGACTCTCTCTTTCAGGTCCTTAATGTCTTTCTTGTAGTTGTCGATCTCTTCCTGTTTTTCTCGTTCATCTCTGTCACGCTGCTCCTTTAGACGCTCAATAGTCTTTTCCTGACAAAAGAAAGCACTCTGTGAAGGAAATCCCTCTTAGTCAATTCAGCTGCTGAGGCTTCTTATCTCAACACTTCTGACACGCTGTAACTGAGGAGGAGTGTATTGTCATTTTCTTTTCTTTACAGTTGTAAAGATCCTCAAGAAGGAGAAAACTTGAGAAATCTACGGATTCACTGCTGTGAAATACCAGCACTGTGAATACTGGATTCAATACTGTGAATGTCTGGATCTCTCAAAGTTCACAGTGCTGTTACAATGCAAACCAATTTATCTGTTCTGATTATCTAACTTAATTTAAACATATTGTTTCCTGACTTATTTAGATCTTATTTTTCTAAAATGTACAGTTAAATCAGCGGTTTTTCCGAGAAGAAGGGGTGTAGTGCCTATGTGATACTGGGATTTACATGCAGTAAGAAAAGGCAAAAAACCCCCTTTTTAGTCCACCAGATATCAATGGAGCTTTGGTTATCTTGGAATCTGAAGATACGCAAGCAAATTCCCCAACCTCAGGTAAAGTTTAACCATAGTTTGTAAAATCTGACAGACTAAAGAAGCTGTAGCCCTGCTTCTCTGCGAATCATGAAAAAAATACATATAGTTACTCCGAAAAGTTGTCCCACCAAAACAAAATGGGAAAACCTGTCTCTGAGCCGGCTACCTCCCAAAAATCGAGCATTAAAACAAGCCATTTGATGCCATGATGATTTTTTGCTTTTTCATATACCCCTCTTATATACCTTTTCATATATCCTTTTATGCAGCTTTTGTGCATCGTTAGTGCTTTTAGCCCACATAACTTGTAATTCCCTAAGTCTGATAATGAGCTTGGACCCAAAGTTCTGCTAAGCCAAGAGACTGAACATCTTGGAAGCTTCGTAGTTGGGGATCAGAGAGCCTCAGACCCAAGGTCCTCTCCAGAACATTCTGTGAACCAAGATAGGCCCATGCAGGGGGAAGGTTCCTCGGGGGCTTTTCTCGAGCCTCTCACTGGGGAATCTGGGATAGCTGTGCTGATGTGCAAGGTCTGGAACTGCATACACAAATTATCGTGTGTGCACATTCCTCGGGGTGTGCATTCTGGGGGGGGGTGTTGCATTTTGTCCGGGCGCGCATTTTCGTTGCGCCTTCGGGGGTGCATTCTACCTGGACGCGGTGCGCCTGAGGATCCTGAAATAAACACCGAGGTAAAACCCATTTTTCCTCCCTCGAACCGTGCTCGGCGTTCAGTTCTCAGCGCGGGGAAAATCCAGGCGAAAGGCCCGGCGTTTATCGGGACAATCCCTGCGGTCCCGCCCTGCGGACGCCGCCGTGCCCGCCTCACCCGCGCGCCCTCAGCGCCCCCTGGCGGCCGCAGGAACGCGGCGGGCGCTCCGCCCCCACCTTCTCGGCCAGCGCCTCCTCCAGCGTGGTCAAGGCGGTGTCCGTGTTCGTGGTGTCCGCCTGCAAGGACTTCACGCGGTCCTTCAGGCTGCTCATCTGCTTCTCCTTGTCTCTCAGCTGTTCTTGGAGATTTTCGATCTAGAGCAAAAGGAGTAAGGTTTAAGGCAAGAGCGAGCGAAACCAGGAAAAATCAGCTTAGGATATATTAAGTGGTTAAAATTATTCTTAAAGCCTAATTCTTATAACCCTACCTCAAAGTGATGTAACCAAAACCATCTAATAATAACACGGAATCAGTAATCTTTCCAACTATCAGGAAGAAATTCAGAGCACCAAAGTCTGAACAGTATTCACGTGAACAACATAGAGAGAAGCTATTATTCCAGATTTCTGAAGGTGCTGGACACTGTGACAGAATGATGATCAACACATTAACAAAGAAACACATTAAGGAAGGAAAGAAGCTGACAAAAACCTTACTGCATATGTAAACTAAAAAAAGCAGTTGATAACTAAAAAGTTGTGAAGAAGTATTATTTTAAGTATTTTCTTTGGTGCCATGATATTTTTTGCTACACTGGCTTGTTCATCTTACATGGTGGCTTGCTATGTGATGGACTGTGACAAAGTGCCATTCCCTGAGTAGAAAATGTCTCAGCCTTGTTTTCTGTGAGTGTAAAATTTCATCTACTTACGAGTTCTGAATATATTTTTTGATACACTGAGAAGACCTAATATCAACCTCCCTTTTATGCATAGATATGCATCAAAAGCAACAGACACATTAACATGATGATAACCTGTCAAAACCAAATTTATCACCAGTGGAGTAAAGTGTATACAGATTTCTCAGTTGCCTCCTTTTTGTGTTGTTTTGACAAGTTCTTCTGGCACCAGCAAATGCACATCATAAACAAATGAATGACACGTGGCATGCAGGGTACCCAACACTTGTAGCAAGATACTCTTTCAAAGACATTTCTGAGAAATAATGCAACTAGAGAACTCCTACTCCCGTATTCATAATGATAAAGCATTAACTAGCCTTTTGTTTCTACCTGTTGAACAGCAGTTAGCAGCTCCTTGATTGCTGGAAATACAGCAACTATACTCAGGTTTTATTCTTCAGCCCTGGAAAAATGGAGTTGCTGTGACTGCAGAGCAAATGGCTCTGCAGACACATGCACTACTACTTTGCTATCTGTACTGAAATTACATCTGGGACACAGTAGAACATGGCGATTGGTTTATCTTCATCATTAGTTTCTATTAGAAAAAAAAGTATTAGGCCTCCAAGTTACGCTCAAAACTAAATTTGGGCACCACACAAATGACATTACAGAACAAAATTAAAGAGCACCGAAAACCCATAACCAGGGACATATCACGTCAGCCAGAAACAACTAAGAGTTGAAAACTCCTTTTTTATACGCTCCTATCTGTCGTTTAATGCCTTGTTAGCAGGCACTTTGTCATGGGGTGACTGTATGCTGTTATATCCCCATCACCGGTCTATGCCCAGACATGATTTCTGTTTTTTTCTCTCTTTCACTTTCCTTCGAGGAGAATAAGTTTATTTTTCCCTGAACCTGGTGGGGGGAGGGGCGGTGTGTAACCTATCCTCTCTCCCAGAGGATATATTTCTAAATTTGGCCAAACTGGCAGGCACTTGCAGCCCACGGAGCTTCAGAAGAACCCCACGAGCTGTGGCTGCAAAGTCCTGGTGCCCACACGCCGGGCTGCCGAGGAGGCAGCAATGCCTGAGAAAGAGCAACCACTTTTGACTGCAGCAGCTCCCAGTGCCATCAGCTGTCTAGACAGGCCGGCTGTTCAGACAGCCAACCATGAAAATACACTACAAAGAAGGCTGAGTTATTCTTAGACTCGTGTTTACTTCGGGAGGACAAACTCTGGCCCAAGGCTCTGACTGGCTGAAGAGGGGACGGTGCGGAGCGGCTTTCTGCTCTGAGCAAACCACACACAAGAGGCAGCTAAAGAAGCCAGCTTCAGCGTCCATTCGGGTGCTTACCAGGGCAGCACAAGCACTATTTGCATTTTTGGTGTTTCACTTGCACTCTTTGCTGTGAGCAGAGTACCATGACAGCCGTATGACGGCGCTGCGTGCGACTGCCGCACCTCCCCGCTGCAACTGCGCCCTCCGGCATTACAACCCACCCCAACCAAAAATGTAACGTGTATAAAGCGTGAACCTGGCTATTCTTTCAGTCTACGCGCGTATTTTTCAGCCTGGAGCAACGACTGGTGGGGTTTGTTACCGCTGAGGGAACAGCAGGTATGCCAAAATATTCCCAGGCATATCTAGGCACCACCTGAAAAGGCCACTGTGGCTCCAGCTGTGCCTTTTGCAGGCCCAGATAACTGAAAACTGGAACTGGCTTAATGGGTCAAAACTGAAATATTGCTGTAATTAGAGATGCAAAATTTCTCTGTGAAATCACACTCAACAATAAATTGCCTTTACGCCGTTTTTCTCCTAAATCTGCAATACTGTACCAAACAATAAGTGCAGGCTCTCCACAATGATACTATCTGAAGAAGAAAGGTAATGGTCTGCACTCTGTCCATATTAGTTAATTAATGAAGAAATTTATAGTTTATAGTTATTATAGTTAATTAATGAAGAAATTTGCTCTTATGTCCTTGCAGGTAGTTTGGGAATCCTTTCAAAAAAAGAATACACAACACATTCCTAACAACCACAACAACAAGCAATTCTGAACAAATTCTCAAATAACTGATGAAAATGAAACAGGTAACCAAAACAGGGTCTCTCTTCTACCAAAGAAAAGATGAAATAAACCTTAATGGAATCTCCAAGCCCTATGGAACACAGAGAGGCACAAGGATTGAATGAGCACTGTTTATTCTTGAAATACTCAGTGATGATAAATCTCCTCTGGAATGTTCCACAAACCTAAGGAATATATATATATATGTATTACTATGCTGTATTTCTAAAAAAACCCAAAATACAAAAATAAAAAGTATATACTATTTTTAATGATTAACAATTCTTTTTCTTGCCATATTTACTTATTTTGCAGGGTAAAGACAGCAATCTATGGCTCAGTTAGCAACGCTTCCTGTAAAGGTACACAAGGCTACACTGGAATCATCTGCTCTGCACACCGATTTTCTCGTCAATAATGATTTAGTGGAATATTTTTTCCAACATTACCAGTTGTCAGGCACTACCATGTTGCAACTTGGGTGATTTATTCTTAGTTGTGTGGAACTAATTATTTTGCCTTCCAGCCCCGAAGCGCAGGAGCAGAGGCAGGAGAAGCCTCCTCTGGCACTCTGCTCCAAAGGCAAGGAAGCATTCCAGTTCTTGCAAATACAGGCTCAGTGAAAAGCCCACGCAGATGCAAATTAGAACAGCCCAGGGATTCAAACGAAACACATCTAGTTCAATATCCGTCAAGGCCACTAGATTCCCAGATGCCTCTAGTTAGAGGTTACTAGATCCTGTGTATCATGCTTTAGCCAAGAAATTCTTCTGCAGAGACGGTGTCCACCCTCCTGCCGTGCCCTGGGGCATGAGGATATTGAACACTTCAAAAACAATTCCTGTTCTATCAGTGACTTTGGAATAAATGAAACGGGTTTGTGAACTGGTCATTAAACCTGTTCCACAATCAAGTTAACACTCGATAGTATTCCTTCAGCAGAAGAGTATCTCAGGGTTCTGTTTAGCCTTCCACACTGGATCCTGGCTTTCCTCTGGGGGGAGCAGCACTGTAAAAAGGATCTCAATAATCAGACGGGTTTCGGAAGGTTTCTGTTCCATTCCCGTGGCACAGCCATCCAAATAAACAACAACTTCCCAGAAGCTGTTACCTTTCCAAACAGTTCTTCCTTGGTTTTGTAAAGGCACCTTTGCTCACCCCAGCTCCAGGGTCAGTGACCACAAGGAGATGATGGATTAGCACCAATCACAGGCAGAAATGTTTCTTTCCGCATCAGGAATATTAACATGAGGACAAAAGAAGCATTTTTGGAAGAGAGAGTGCATGAGTAAGCAGGCAGGTGATGACAGAACAGCTAGAGCTCTAGGTGGAGACGTGCCACTCCCTTTAATATAAAATTACTAATATAGTAATAAAAATTGGAGAGCCTACAGTCCTACATGAATTGCTGGAGTCCCACAGTATTTGAGAAGCTGAAAAAATGGGCATCAAAATCAAAATGACAACATAACAGTTAAAACAGACATAAAAAAAAACATTTTAAAAATACTGTTTCAGGGAAAAGGGTAAGAGGTTAATGAGAGATCACCTTGGAGACTGTTCAAGAAAGCTGTCGTACTGGATTTATAATTATTACTGTATTTCTGGAAGTCATTTTTTGGAGAACATAATGGAAGCCAACGAGCAGATATTCCTGGGGAGTTTTCTAAGATGCAGCTCCAGTTTTCTCAGTGTCACACTGAAAACCTCACCATTACAACTGTCTTCCTATGGCAAATCCTGCTAGAGTACCACTAGGACGGTGCTGCGTGAATTGCAAAAGTCTGCGTTTCATTTGGCATTAACAAATTCTGTGAGTGTGAGAAGTAAGGTCTGTCACGTGAACATCACTCGTACTACTGTACTGCATCAGTACACTGAAAGTAATGTTCCTGCTATTAATTTTAAAGGTTAAATTCCCAAGACCAGCAACAATGTGAAGCTTTAGGCAAAGCACGTCTTCTCGCAAGGGTGAGATATTCAAGCTGTTTTAAAGTCCAGGACAGATCAAAACAATTTTCCATTTTTTTCCCCAGTAAAATCTTGGCAAATGCAAATCAGAGTTTCTTCCAAAGTTCAGCTGCACTCAGTATGCTTTTTTTACTTTTAGATCCAACCAAATGATACAAATATGGTCACACTGTTGTCAAGTAATATTCAGAGATTCTTGTTCTTGAACCGTCATACTAAAAACTATCCCAGGAAAGACTGGATTAATTTTTATTTTGCTTCCCAATAAAAGTTTTCTTTTTACTGCTCCTCTACTTCCATGCTTGCCTGGAACATTACTGCCTTTGCAACATCACACTGGACTACTGTGCACTTTGGAAATGTCCTGATGTTGCTGAATTTAAAATGGTGGGGTTTTGTAACACCTTGAGCTGATACCTTACATGGGCTGACAAAGGAACATACAGTTACCTTAACAAAAAGAACCAGGCTAGAAAGAGTGAGGACAGGACTAAAAATGAATTTTCAATGGCTGAACTCCAGCATTCTGGCACATCTTACACAGTTATGCTTATGAACTGCTACACAGAGTCCAGTTAAAATTCAAGACAGCTCCCAATTAATAAAAAACCACCAAAGTTGCTTGCTTTTCCAGGTGATAAAATCTTTTTGTCATTTTTACTCTTGTGATCTCCAATCTGCAAAAAGTCCTTTGAAATTAGCATAAAGCTCTAAAGTGTTTAGCTTTACAAATGAAGTATTTTGTTGCTATGCAGCTTAGAAAGGACAAAGAATTTATTTTTGTGATTTCTACTTAAAGTAAAACCTTCACTGTCAAATCTACAGACCGCAATCAGGCACATTGCTGCTGCTTCAAAAGGAAATAACTTGCAGGCAGAGAAAAATTATCTAGGAATTGCAGGATACTTCATGAAATTAATGCTTTATTCTTGACCTAAGCTTGCAATCAGGTTGACATAAGACAAGAACGGTGTGCAGGAAGAAGTGCTGATTCAAGAAAAATTGACCTAACTTGGACAGGCAGTTAATTTTTTTGTCCCTCTAGTAAAGGAGCAACAAAGAATTGACACCGATCCAACAGACTATTCTCTTTCCACTGCCTTTGCATACAAGGCTGCTTTGTGAGGAGATTTATAGCAGCCAGGAAAATAGCGAATCTATGTTTACGTAAATAATCTCGAAGGACATCTATTTCTAACCCTTTGTTTTCCTTTGTCCTTTCTTTTGCACACCCAGCCAACCTCTGGTAGCACCGGTTTGCTGACAGATCACTGCAAAGCAGAACAGTCACCGTAAAGTGAATTGCAATTCTAGTATCTTCTAAGCAGCACAGGTTTTTTCTGTGCTGTCACATTCCCTGTAATAGTATTTAAACCAGATTTAAAGCAGTATTTAAACCAGATCGTTCAAATCATATTCTCAGAATATTCCTATCATGTTTGCAGTCCTTCTCTTCTGCTAACGAATAGCTTGAATTTCCTTCAAACCTAAGACAATCCTGTCACTCAGGTTTGCTGTTTCTGAAAACTGATACAGAGAGGCATTTTCCTCACACGCTTCTAAAGGCACACCAGCACAATTCAAACCAGGCGGGAAAAAACAAAAAGTAGGAGCCCAAGAGTTAAAACTGATTTTTGAGTTGGTAAATGTCCTGAAATTCACGTTTTCAGGGGAGCCAATGTATATGTTGTTCTTCAGCGCTGTCTCAGTTCCAAAGCACTGCCTAGAAAATATTACACATTAGCAGTGACTCACATCCTTCGACAGCTGTAAGCCAGTTAAATTTAGCTGAGGAATTGCTGCATTCTGAGGAGGTTCAGTAATATCAGTAGGCTAAGGCAGTGGAAAGCAGAGTCTTTGAGTCACAAAGCCATGGACACTGGTGAGCAGGAGGCAGGGCTTTGAGCTCAGAGGGGAGGCACTCCTTCTAGCCCTGGGTACGGGCTGTGTCGCAAAGCACACAGGTATTCCCATGAACGGACAGTGCTCCACGTAAAATGCCAGCAAATTACAAAAGTACAAAACCTGCTCCTAAGAGATTTGACCTGGCAATATGTGAGCCAGCTGGTCGGTTACATGTGGTTAATTACATAATCCATTAAAATTCCCTGTCACTGGTTTATCCCGGAGCTTCTCTGGGCGACCCCTTGGTTTTGTTGGTATTCACCAGGTAAGAGACTGCAGCCATTATCCACGGCTGAGATTTCAACCTTGGTTGTTCATTAAGACAATTTTTTGGTTCCAACTTGAGTCTGATACTTTCATTCCCACGAGGAATTCAAAACAAAACACTGCTATCATAAATAGCAAAACAAAATAGTTGAAACTCTGTTTCTCCTCTTCGATGAAGTTTAGCTATTACTCATTTATTCCATATATATTAAAATGTCATTATACTGAGAACCATAATTGAAATCATCTGGTAATTAATTTCCCAATCTAATTACTAATAACATCCATTTTGTTGAAATCCTGGCCTAACCATGCAGAATAACATCATGCTAATTCTCCTTTCAGCCGTGTCCTGACATTATGAAGCAATCTCTAAGACTGTGTTTTCCAAAGTTTTACTCCTACGACCTACCAAACACAAAAGGATTAAAAACCCAACTATTCTGGGGACATTTACTCACTCCTGTTCCAAGTCTCTGAACAGGCTTTGACAAAAATGTGCACAGATTTGACTTAGGAAAATTCATTACAGAGAGAACACAAGTACTAGAAATTGGAGCAGTTTCATATTGATGGTTCCCAAATGTTCAAAAAAAGGAAAATCAAAAGTACTTTATGCGCAAGGCTGATAAAACAAGGGGAAAAATTGGACCTAGTACTTGTTAAGTTAGAGCTGGTATTCTGTTTTCTAAGAAGCAGAATATAACTAACAAGTTGCGACATTGCTTTTAGAACATCTCAAGGTTCACAAGGTTAACACTTAAAGCAACATTCTAGAAGCTTAAAGTGAAAAAGTTTCTACACTAACAATTAAACTTCTTTGCTTGGGTAAACCACGTGCTGTATTTCACTGATTATTATTGTGAAACAGTCTTTGTTCTATGGCAACTTGATCTCCTTTACTCAGCAGTACTGATGATGTTTTCCTGACTTGCTTGAGGTTTTGGTTTTGGTTCTGGTTCCACGCAGAGTAAGGGTACTGTAATACTGACACCTCCCTGCTTAGAGACACACAGTACAGTGCCACACCTCACACTCTCACTGCAGAAAAAAAGGTGGCGAGGAAAGGCACAAAGAGAGGAAAGGCTTAACTCCTCAGAGCGCTGAGACAGCCAAGAATGGAAATCGGGGCAGAAAAGACCAACCACTGAGGCAGACCAGTGGATAGGATGGGAACATGGGATTTAATGTAGATTTATAAAGGAAATCCTCACAGCAAACTCAACTCCATTTACATTATCATTTAGGATCGCTCAAGCAGAAGGCTGTACAACTTGAACAAAGATTTTAAATTAAATTACGATTCAGACACTGAATTACTTCGCCCAAATCACTGATTTATTATGATCAAAGACACACTGTAGACTGAACCTGTCCTAACCCTGAGGGAAGAGCTCTGGAAAGGAGGGATGCTTCTAATCCCAGTGTAAAATGTGGCCAGTCAACTGTGATTGTCCTGCTTCATTCTCCTCGAAAGGATACGGAGTGATGAATAGGAAGGGATTAGGAAGTCATACTGTAAATACTAAACATGAAAGAGTGTGTGTGTGTGTGTATTTTTCAGTATTTAGTTATCACTGCTCTTGCAGAATTACTTCAGAACACAACGATAGATGACTAAATATCAAACTCCCACATTAGTTAGTAATCCTTACTCAAACCCCCCCCCAGAATTTTAAGAACCTAATGTATTAAATTAGTACCATCATTTGCTGGAACCTCTTCCTGAAGAGGAGCATCCTGAGTATCAAATGCATGCTGTTCTGAGACAAAGGGACCTTAGCTGCTTCTGACACTACTCCATGCCGACCAGTTTTCTTACCCTTTGGGTGAAATCACAGATTTGAAAGCTGTTTATATACTTGTGCCTTATGACAGGCCTAATGACTGTGTAAATATTGTGCAGAGACCCGGCTTCGAAGACTGTGTAGCCCAGTGGGTTCAAAATTCACTCCTGAATCCAGGAAACTATTGATTTAAACCGAAAAATTACTCCTTCCTTGTTGTAGTGCAGATCCCTCAGTTGACTAACACCATCACTGATGTCTGCTCCAGACACAGCTCAGACAAAACCCCCAGGGGCAGAAAACGCCTGGTGACCAAAGCGCTGGAAATTGTGAGGCCTTGCAACCCGGAGAGCAATGAAAAGCCATGTGAGGAAGACTGATGTAAGCAGCCTCAAAAATGGCACACGCCCTTGCTTTTCCTGCCTCTTCAATCACAGGGAAGTTTGTGTTTGCCTTGCATGACAGTGAATACACCAACAAAGCTTATTAAGCTTTATCTTGCCAGAAAAACTACACGATGAATTCACAGCGAAGGCAAGGGGCCCCGGAGTTGGCCGTCTTCCCAGATCCCTTCAAGAAACCTGAATTTGTCAGTCCCCCTACCTATGAGTAACGTCCCATCTTGCCAGTCAAGAGGTTATCTCAAGGCCCAAGAAGGACATAATATTAAAGTGACTGCTCCTCTTTGAGGGATACTAAAAAGTTCCTTCCATGTGTGACAGATGTGCTGAGTTGTGGTTTCAGATAACACCAGAAACTCCAGTGGAGTTTCCTCGTGACTGAGCTGTTGCTATCAATCTTGGTGACACGATTACAGCAGGGTGCATCAGTTTAAAACCCTGCTTTATCCAGCTACAATAGCTGAACTACAGAACCAGCATCGTTAACCTCGCGGGCCTGTTCTCTTTCTTTGTGTGAGCCTCCTTATCTACAAGGATTACTTCAGAAAAAAAACAACCAAGCACTTTAGTTACTAAAGTCAACAGGCGAGATTCTTTAACAATATCCATATAAACGGAGAGAATAGTCCTTACATCAGTGCTCAGAATAAGAAATTGACTGGCTATCTTTCACACAGAGCAACATTTGATTTTTTTTTTAAAAATATTAACATACATCTGGGAATACAGGTACATATGCTACATATAATCCAGATGTTTTTATTTTTACTGCGGTATCACAAAATGCTCCACACAAAAGGGGCAATATAAAAATAAAGAAGCACATTCTCCACTTAAAAATTCTAAATTATAACATAGGCAGGCATAAAACTTTATTTTGAATCCAGTAGGTTTGTCTGCCATAGATGCTGCAGTAGCAGTCATAACTGTGCACTAAAAATTACTTGTAAGAGCATAAATAGTGTATATTCCTGGAGAACACACTGTCACCTCCACCAGCACCTGCAAACTATGGACTATCTGCCATGGAAAATACTGTCTTCAAGCTAAGCCTGTGGACCTTTTAGGATCCATATTCCAAATCAGAAAAAATGTATGTTATTATACATGGCTCAAAAGAATCAAAGATATCAAATCTTCGGGATCTACCTGAAGCTGCTGTAACAAACTCTATATGGTAAGAAGCCACCTTTAAAACTAAACTAGCAAGGGGCTGAAAAGTGATATGAAGAAACTGTGCTGCTCCCCTGCCCTAATATCATCTTATCAGTTGTACCTTCATAGAAGGAAAAATAACCAACACCACATCACGTCACCGGAGCTGGGCCGCGATTACTCTGAAAGGTCTTAACGGGTTGTCAGAGAACTGTCACATCCAAATGGAAGGGCAAGAACCCTACTTTCAAAGTGGTCATGGCTCACTGTAAAATGAAAATAAATTCTGTGTTGTGTCTTAATGTTCCACGTGGAAATTAAACAACCAATCTCCTACCTGGATGGCAGAAATGAGAAAAAATCTCACTGGATAATTATGCTGAATTTGAACTCATCATGAAGCCTCTTCAGTCTTCTTTGGCACTTCCATTGCTACCACACGTAGTATTTTGAGAGAGATGAGGGATTCACAGCTGTCTAATTTTTCTTATTATTCCTCTAACTGAAGATAATACTATTATCTGAAAATCCCACCCCACATGGTAAAGCAATTCTGAGAGCGTGCTGGTGGAAAGAGAAGCTCCGGTAGCATCTTGGAGACAAAGAGTAACAAATAAGCCAGAACAGCTTCTAGAAATTTTTAACAGGCACAAATTTCAGTTTTGTTTTGTTCAGTGGTCGTCAGCAAGCCTGTAACAGAAAGGCCTGAACGAAAGAAAAAGCAGCAGCAGAAGAGGTCTGATATCCCTTCAGGGACACAGAGACACAAGTTCCCCGTGACCCTCCAGGACACATCTTTGAGGTCACGTCCGTCAGGTTCAATAAAGAAGCTGACACAAGCCTGGGGGGATGTTTGGTCTTTTTTGTGGCGACTGAAATCTCTGAACTGGGTTCAGAACCAGTTCAGTGGCAGGACTTGAGACCTGGAGTAACAGAGGAGAAGTACAGCTCTATCTGACAAGAGCCTCACAGCAATACTTCTGTAATTGGGCTGGATAAGCCACAGAGCTCCTGAAGGAAAGTTCCTATTTCATCAATTCTAGCTGAGCAGAAAGCCCAGCACACCCACCTTTCCCACCCTGCAGCATCTGGGCCGATGAGCTGTGCCTGCATGGTGCTCCTCCTTAAATCTTCCCGAGTCAAGCACATTAAAAGCAGAGAATAAGCCTGCCCACAGGAATGCTACAGAGGCAAAAAACTGCCCAGTCTGGAACAGGAGGGCACGTGCACAGCCACTCTGTAGATGAAGGTGCAGCCCATCTTTGCTGGGACAGCCTTTGCCCTGTGCTAGCCCTCGCTGAGTTCTCCCGTGCCGTGCAGTTTGCACAAACCGAGACTCGGACACGCCGCAGGTATGACCGAGCCACTGCCTGCAGTGGGGACACCGTGGGACTTCTAAGCACTGAATGTCATCGTAGAGAGATCCCTCTGAGCCTCTCAAAGTCCAGCCTGCATTTTAGGAATTCTTAGAAAACCATATATTCATTCACTTGGTAGGCAAGTTGAGGTGACAGCTTGGATGAAACTACCATAAACTGAATTAGAGGTTTGCAAATGCAGTTCCTCCCCTGAGCTCTCTCATCTCCTCAGGGCTGGAGCAGAGGAGCTGTCTGAGTAGGTAAACCTCCTTCAGAGAAGAGAGAATAGAAAGAAAATAAACTTTAAAGTACAAACACTGCCCTTCAAAGTTAGGAATATTAAACCAACGCTGCTGTTGTAGTAACTATGAGCACTACTGATTTTAAACGAGCGAGTTACACATTTCACTTGCAGCCCCTCTCTCCTGCCACATGATATTTCTCACCACTGAGTATGGGATATTTATTCTGATTTCTAAGTTTTCTGAAAAGCAGAGGACAATAATTTCCTGTGGAGAAAGGCAACACTTCTTACTCAAAAGTGCAGGAGCATTGGAAACCTTCCCAAATTCTAGCTAAACAAGTCAGCACAGCCACCAAAGAAAAAAATAAATCTGTGTTCTTCCTTTATCTCAGGTCAATTATCACACAGAGCATGGGGAGCTGCCAAAAACATTGCTATGTTCAGACATTAAAACTTCCATTTTATTTGCCTGCAGCTGCACTGCACAAAGAAGGGAGGGTTAACCCCGTCTCCAAGACAAAACATGACCTACCCCCAAAGCAAGAGCTGATTGATTCCCTGTTTTGGTTTTTTGTTCCTCTTTCAGTGTACTATTACTTATCTTCTGTCCCAAATGCTATTTCCCTAAAATGCTTTGATTGCGAAAAAAAAATACTGGGTTTTTTTTTTCCTCATTTCGTTTCATCCTTGTCTACCAGCAAAAATAGCCAGATGTAGCAAAGAGAGTAATGAAGCACCATTTAATGTTTTGCAGGTTCAGATTTCAAATCTGCCCAGCATGGTCCCTACTTTATTTTCAAAGATGCTTTCCCCTGGCCTTGAGCTCTAACAACATAAAAGGAGATTTTATGCAAGATCTATTTTCAATGAAATGAGGAAAAAATAATCCTGAAGCGCTATAAAACTATGTTTTTGCATTAAATTTTCAGACATGAAGCCAAGTCTCCAAATTTCTAGCATTTGCCCTACCTCTATTGTCTAAAATAAAGGTACTACCAAGCAGCATCACTGTATGAGCTCAGAACTGGAAAGACTCCAGGGTTTAAAATGTGAAGCATGTGGTTTCCTCAGCAACCTGGAAAATGTATTTTGGTGCCCACTGGGTATCAGTAATCATGCCAATTGTCATGTTAATTTTTCAGATCTTGGTTGTTCATAATCTTCTTCCGTGTCTTTTAACTGGTCTCTAACCAAGCAGTAAACTTTCATTCTTTCTTCACCTTGACTTTTGGATGGCTAAACAGTAACTTGATAGTTCCCCACCTTTAACCAATACAACAAAGATAATGGTTCATAAAGCAAACCATGCAGAGGTCAGTGCCAACGAATCCAAACAGAGACCCAAAAATAAAGGGTGCATTTTAAATCATTTTTTGTTTCAACAGCAGCAATTTAGGATAGCGCAGTTTTGGGCACCACGAAAAACAGTTCCTTGTCATGGTCACCAGAACAGGTGATTACACATCTAAAACAGTCACAGAAAATAAATTTTTTTTTTAATTATTTGGTGCATATTTTAGTATTTGGTCCAAATACCCATTTGACTATGGCTACATTCTGGTACAGGAAATGTCTAAATTCCAAAAGAAGCAAACAAACTCTTCTTAAATGGCCACTTTAAGGCAAGTTAATGATTTTTTAATAAGTTCTGTTATTTTCAGATCTTTATCACTTTAGCTTTTGCTACCAATTTTCTTTGTACCTAGCATTAAAAAATATTAGTTGATTAGAATCCAACTTCAAAAATATCCAACTGCAAAAATATCTGAGTACCTGCTGAGGGAAGAGTACTGGGTAAAAACTGACTGAATAGTATCTACTAATCCAATTCTTAATTTGGTTAAAGTCCTTTAACACGCCAACATCTTTACCCTGTTCCTTCTCATAGCTGCTGCTTCCAAATACGTATTATTTCCACAGAAAAATATGAATTAACACTATACAAGAAAAGCGCTTTTTGCACCACGTGCCTTTCATGATCTCCCACTGTATTCACTTAAAATGCCCGAGTACCATTTAAATCATGTCAATAAACTTAAAACAAACATCTACTATCAGATGACTAAGCCAGCAGAAGAAAAACCCAGACAAACTACTATCTACAATATCTACAACCTCCGAAGCTACTTTAAACTGTACACCCAGATCTTCAACTAGAACGTAAGACTAAAACCTGATCTGTCTGAACATACCAGTTTGTAATCACAGGGAGGAATAAAAACACTATTGTGCATGGAGGCAAAAGTTTAAAGACTGCGTATCTTTTTTTTAATGGCAATAAAATCCTGAGCTGTCCTGGAAGGTCTGAAGGATGGCACTCAGATAAAACAGAAAACAAGATGTGCACTTCAGTAAGATGCACTCTAGAAATGCAAACACAGAAAAAAGAAATCACAGTTTACAGGGATTAAGAGAAAAAATATTTATATGATCTAAGCTACAGGCTTCTGAGGCCCCAGGCAGAGGGCAGAAATAGCTATCTGTGCAGTCATAAAAGGACAGCCATATATACCAGATAAAAATGAGACTTCATAATTTTTCCCTCACACCTAAAACAGATTTTATGCAAGTTCTCATAACTTCCACAGTAACCTATATTAAAAAATCAGACCAGTTCTTCCTTAGGTATTTTCTCAAGCTCTGCTTTTCTGTGGAAAAATTTTAAAGAGAACAAGAAAATGCGAAGCCCTATCTATAGAAAATCCCACACCTAGTCTTCAATTCCAGGTCTGGACAGGTAACTAAAAATCTGAGTTAAAGACATCAATCCTTCAACTTTAAAAGCCTGAATTTCTAGTTATTTACCCCAGGCTACACAAAAAATAAAAAGGAATTCCATATTGCACCACAAATCTCAGATAAAAGAATTGTCACCTGGGTTCTCCACAAGAATATTCTAGGTTAGTTAGTTGAAGAAACAGAAAAAAAAAAATCTTTGAATCTGCAACCCTCACAATTTAACTGTTCATGTTAAAGGAAATGCCTCCAGCAACATCAAGGCTAAAGCAAATTTAAATCTCTGCATGTGATTCCAGTTAGCAGCAGGAGAGATACTTTTCTACAGACAGGTTCTATGGTTTTTATATGGAACAGGGTGCCCAGAGAAGCTGCAGATGCTCCATCCCTGGAAGTGTTCAGTGCCAGTTTGGATGGGCTTGGGGCAACCTGGTCTAGGGGAAGGTGTCCCTGCCCACGGCAGGGGGATTGGAACTGGATGATCCTGAAGGTCCCTTTCAGCCCAAAGCAGTTTATGGTGGTTTGTTTCGATGGGTTTTCTTTTGTTTTGTTCTTGTTTAAGCAGCTCAGAGACAGGTTTACAGAACACCACAAATTGCAGTTTATTATGGTAGTGTTATCCTCAGTGGAGCTATCTAGGAGAACAGGACCTCAAAGCCTTTCCACCTGAAAGCCTTTTAGGCTCCTTTCTTTCCAGTCTGGAGAGATCAGGTACTTGTGGAGCTATCTAGGAGAATAGGACCTCAAAACCTTTCCACCTAAAAGCCTGGCTCCTTTCTTTCCAGTCTGGAGAGATCAGGTACTTGCACTTGACAGCAGCAGGGACCAGTCCTGAAGAAACAGGTCAGATGTGTGAAGACACAAGAGGAAACTCTCTCAACATGGATTACAGTGGTCTCAAAAAAAACAAGTATTAAAAAACGGGTCAAAGGAGAAACTTTAGAACTGCCTGTAAGTGATCTAATGAAAGATCATTCTCAAGTGCCAAGCAGAGGAAGAAACCGTGTGAAAAAACAGCGTAAGAGTAAATGGAAATGAAACAACCTCAGTGACATTTAACATTTATGCAGATGTCAGACTCCCCACCTCTTGGTTAAACATTCAGCTGGGATCTCAATCTATGTCCGGCGGGTGCACGACCAATTTCGTAAAACAAAAAGAAACACAGCACAAAAATCAGAAATCTGTGTTTCTAAAAAGCTGAACGGTCGAAAAAATAAGACCGTGAAGACTGGGAATTAGGGCTCTGCTCTACAATTATTAATGACTTATTTATGGCTAAAGTCCATGCCTCAATCTGAATTCCCACATGACGTTTGCTGTAACAGAGCTGAACATGACCTAAACCCTCATGATTTATGGTTATAGACAAGAAGAAAAGGCATTGGCCAGGCGTCAGAAATTAATCAATATTCGGAACTATTAATATCACAAGAATTGCACAGAATTGTTTAAAGGTCTAGGAAAAAAATGAAACAAAAACTCCCACATCCACAGCCTAATACATTGAATAAGAGCTGCAAGAACAGCTTCTCTAAAGATACAGAGAAAAAAATATTCTTTGAATTAAAATTTATTGCAATAGATGCCCTTCTCTCTTTTTACCCTGTGCAGAGGAAAATTGGGATATATTGTGTGTGCAATTTGCCAACAATCATCCGTAATGACATCCATTGCCCTAGGACTCAACGCCCTCTGGGAAACCTCTCTAATTTGTCTGACAGGGTCTACATTTTTTTTTTTTACCCAGACCTCCCCCAGTTCACTGATAAGGTCTACATTTTCTTTCCCAGAAGGATATGAAGGATAGTCTGATTATCCTATTCTAGCAGTTCCCAAGAAATATTAAGTACGATAAAACAGCATTTCTAACAAAAGTTGTACAAAGTTCTTCACAAACTCTCCAAGCAGGTTACAGAGAAACCATCCTAATTGCTTCCACTGATAGAACCCCTCGTTCACTGAGTCACATACTGAAGTCACAGGCAGCCAGTGCCCTGTGCTTCAAATCAGTGTGGCTTTGGTAAGGTGCAGGGTGTGAAAGGATTGATTTCTCAATGGTGTGCCCTCATAAAAACACCTCAGCCACAGGGAATATTAAAATGGAAGCAGAAGCAGCACACGCAGTCACTGAAAGGCAACAACCTCTGTTTCGGATTCTACTTTTTTTGTCAAAAACTCAAACTGAAATTCATCCCTCACCATACTCTCATTACATCAGTGGACTCACACATTAATCTCCAGAATGTACATTCCGGTTCAGACTTTTTGACAGCCTTGGAGATTGAGATGCATCAGAGGTGTTTCTCTGACTTAGAGCTCTCCGATCTCACCTTCTTCTGAAGAACATTAACTTTGCGTTCCTTCACCTCCAGCATGTCCTTGAGGTCGTGGATCTCGCCTGCTTGAGTCCCCTTCTCCTCTGCCATCTCCTGAATCTGCTTCGTCTTCTTGTTCAGCATAGTCTCCTTCTCTTCCAAACGCAACCGTAACGCATCCACCTGGGTCAGAAATGCAGAACAAGGGTTGCTTAGCACTGAAGGAGAGAAAGTTTAGGGAAGTTAAACGACACTTCCACAGCGGGGAAATAGTAGGAATAGATTCAGAAATCTAACACGCCTTTCTTTAAGAACTCAGCATACATAAGATTGGGATAAAACAGTTATCACAAGCGACAGGAGACTAAACAGTAAAAATTATCAACCGTGTTCTTCCCAAACTATACGAGAATAATGCTCCTTCTTGGAAAATCTCAACTCATACTTCTCACACAAATCAGCCTTGTATCATACAATACTGAAATTCTTCTCCTCAAAGCAGAAGCCAACCTGATGTGTTGCTGAGAAGTTCTCACACGCAGGGAAATTGACCCCTTTATTTGAAACATTACTAATATTCAGAGAATAAACACCGACCCCTTGTACCAGACAGTCACTTTATATTCTAGGTTTTAATCACAATAGTAGCTGAGCCTGAAGGTAATGCAAGCAGAGCTCTTTGCAGCCACTGCAGATCAAAACTGGAAAGAGGTAACCTTAGGATGGCTAAGAATATTTCGGCTTAAAAAGCAAAGCAATAGTTTAAATATAACGTGTTTTCTGCAGCATGCAGTTTTATACTAAAGGTAAAATTGAACAAATGACACAGTACAGGATATTGTGGGTGCAGTTTGGACACACAAACACACTCAGAGCTCCCA
>VYZQ01039953.1:7116-42859 GCA_013400655.1 Mystacornis crossleyi
GGATACCACTTGGAAGGAGCAGTCCTCCTTGGTCAGAGTGAGATCCCACCGTGCTTTGGTGCCCATGTAAATTCTTTGGTCTTTCCCCTTTGATACCACCCTCGCTTTCCCCTATAAAACTACGGCTTCTGCCCAGTTGGGGAGGGAGCCGTTGTTCCTGGCCCCCTTCACAGAGTGCTGGACAATAAAGCCTACCTCTGTGGAACCGCCACATGACGCTCCAGTCTCTCAGTGGGCCTGGGAGTAGTCTTTCCCCTTTGATACCACCCTCGCTTTCCCCTATAAAACTACGGCTTCTGCCCAGTTGGGGAGGGAGCCGTTGTTCCTGGCCCCCTTCACAGAGTGCTGGACAATAAAGCCTACCTCTGTGGAACCGCCACATGACGCTCCAGTCTCTCAGTGGGCCTGGGATTACCTTGCAAGGCAGAGCTGGTGTCACTGAGCTGAAATCACTGCTAAGAGCTGACCACATACAGCCACAGGCTGTCCCCCTTGCTGAGGTTTCCCGGCGGCCGGAGGATTGCCCGAGACTCCTAGAAAGCTGTCCCTTGAGGGACCTCTCTCTGAGAAAGTCGCAGCATCCCGGGTCAGACAAATAGACCCCCAAAGGCCGTCAACTACAGGAATTTATGCAAGCAAAAAATGTCAGCCTTGAGAGGAACACAACAGAAAGACATGAGCATTAGGACAGTTTTTCACTAGCACATATTAAACTGGGGAGTGGAAAGTGTCTTTTGAGAGCAGCAGACATTCTTTTTTCTTGTTCTGAAAAGCAAACAAAACAAGGGCAAAACACTATCAAGTAGAACCTGCATCAATACACTCTCAGTGACATGCCACGTACAATTTGATTTCAAAGGATTTTAATAAAGAGACATGATCACCAGGTGATCACCAGTCACCAGATGACTGAGCAGGAACAAAAACACATGGTTCTGCCACGTGGAGTAAGCAAGCTCTCTCCTTCTTGCTTGCGCTTGTTTCAGCAAATCTCATAGAAGCCATGCCTTCACCACTCATCCCCTGCTCTCCCACTGACAACACTCTCTCTCCTGTTATGTTTCAGGAAACCAAACACTCACTCTAATGATGCAAACTCCAAGGTTCTGCTTCAGTGCAAGAGAGGGGGGAAAAAAGCCCTCAAGATAAGGATTGACTTTTTATGGTACCATGTCCAGTCCCAAGGCTAAGAAATCTTTAGATGGAATGACTTAATCACTTGTCATCAGAAAAGTCTTCCTCAGTATGGACTTCAACAATTTTGTCTTCCATGGAGACTACATGTGATATATTGCTTATTCACCTGAATGTCACTTGTAAAAGACAACTGTCAATTATTAATATTGAATAATAAAATACGAGACTCTCTCCTTTTTTGTTTTTGAGGCACTTTACATAGAATGAGATTTTTAGAGAAGGTATAAATTTATATGTTTGTTATAGTAATGTTCTAAAAGTTAAGCTATTCCAGACTGGAAATAAAGTCAATACATCTGAGAAAAATAATATACATTCAGCTATACAAACCATTGTACAATCTTCCCTCTCTATTGTCTCACTTAAGTTTATTGAGACTCCCTGTGGAATTATGACTTTCTTTCCCTTCCAAATCAAAGAATTTTCTTTTCAGCAATTTTCATTTTGAAACCCATGGAGTACACTTCATAGTCATTAAAAGTTACAAGTAGTATTGGAAAAGGTTCAACGGACAATAGTTCATTTATGAGCTCTTCTGTCACAGCATCAAAGTCTGAAAAAAACATTTGCTAATGTTATTTCCTCTTCTGTATTGTTCCTACTTCATATCTAAACACCAAAAAGCCTTGAAGAATTCAAATATTTAAACAGTTACAACAGAAAGGGTTACCCAACTCATTAGCTTTGAAAGAAATTCAGCATACAAATATCACTTTCAGTGTGTCAGTTCTACCACTCTGGTCTTCCTTAATTACACAGACTCCTTCTTACCACCTTGTTGCCCTGCAAGGGAACTGTCTCTCATATAAAACACCTCACTTGCTCTTTTCATGTCTACAGTGAGCATAAAGGTTTTGTAGCCTTTTGCCAAAGTGGAAAGAGCCCAACAGAAGGGAGTCAGACATCTACTGAGGCAAGTTTGATAAGGCCTTCTTTTTCTTGAGAAATGAAGTGTTTGGGCAAAACAAAAGAGCATCTACCAAAAAAAAAAACAAAAAAAAAAAAAAAAAAAAAAAAAGGAGAAACTTGGGTCATTTCAAGCAATGGAGAAATTAAAAATCAACAAAAATTAAGATAATAATTCTTTAAAGAGGCAAGCTTCTTAAACAGAATTTTGCCTCAGAAGTTAATGCCGATGCCGTTCATTATTATACCCATGTGCCACCCAGAGCCAGTATGCAGTGTGAGGTTGTCACCATGGACTCCATGAAGATGCTGGCACTTCTTCCTTCAGGGACCAAAATCTCTTCTTAGGGATGGGATTAGGCTTTCATTAGCATACTCTGTGGTGCCACTTGTTCTGCTTCCAGAGATGTTATGTGGAAGGTCTGGGAGTCTGACGGGATGCCAAGTTAGGAAAGCCATTCATTTCCTTCAAGGGGCCATTTGCCTTTCTTTCTGGTCAGGAAACTGGCTGACACGAAGTGGAGTTCCTCACTGTTGCTGCTGAATGTTGTCCACTTTTTGGCCTTGTTTCGGAGGTGAAAGGATGACCTGTCTGGAGCATGCCTGGCAAGCTGTCACAGCTCCTGCTGTCAAAGCCACACAGCTCCTTGTTCATCCTTCCTTTCCCTCTTCTTTTCTCTGGGGTCAGTCCAGGGCATCAGCCATCCTGGACACCTTCTGTCAGGAGGCTTTCAGCACCATAAGCACAGCTCAGGCAAAGCTTGGTGCCATGGTTTAGAAAGGGTAGTCCTCAATTTAGTTCTCACCCTGAGACCCTCCAAAGCATGCTGCTCCTTGCCCACTCCCCCTCCTCCTGCAGTGGGATAGAGGAGAACTGGAGGCATGAGAGTTAAAAAACATGGATTGAGATAAGAACAATTTACTGGAAACAGCAATGAGATAAGAAAACAAACACTGATAGCAACAATATTCATAACAAAGTATACAAAAGAGAGAGTGATTCATTTGCAAAAATGCTCACTGCAGAGCTTGACCTGACCACGGCCACACCACTTCTACTGCTCCATCCAGCTTGGAAATGGCATTATTCAACCTCTCCCTCTGGACTGCAATCTGTGTTATCCAACTGCTTCTTCCAGCTTGGAAACAGTGTTACCCCACTTCTCCCTCCATCATGCTTACTTGACCAGAAGGAAACCCTTCTCCTTGTAAGTGACTCCCTTCCTGCTGTCCCTGGAAATGATGTGACATGGTCTAGAAAAGTCTCTGAGTCCTAACCATGCTCCTCCTGGCTACTGCAAAAATTAACCCTGTCCTGGCTGGAATCAAGATACCTGGCAAAAACACCAAGGCATGTATTATTGCAGCTGATTTTGTAGTGATTCCTGAAAATATTGGTGCACAGTTATCAAGGTCTTCCCTATGAAGCCACTGAAGGTTGTGAGTTTTATCACAAATGTAATTCATTTGGTACTGGGTACAGGTCTGCAGTTTCTGGATGTTTTTCATTCTTATGTGGATATGAGAATCCAAATTTTCACATGCACAAAAAGCTCCCTCGATACCAACAGCTTTTCTTTTTATCAGCAAGCATAGGCAGAATAAATCATAGTCTTGGTGGGTGTCCTGGTTTGGACAGGTGTCTACCAAGGAAGGCAGGAGTCCCCCTCCCACCCTGGAATGGAAAAATGTAACCCCCTTCCTCCCGAACTATTATAATTTTGAAATTGAGGGGCTTTCAGGCAAGGATATGAGAAATAGGAATAACAGGTCTTTACTGATATATATATATATATATTTGTACAACAAGGCAAAACAAAACAACAATAACTAAGGCAGTAACAACCAACAGAAACCAGACCCCAGTGACAGCCGCCGCGGCTGTCAGGCACTTTCCCTTTTGCTGCAGTGACGGCCACAGCCGGCAGGGGCGCTCCGGAGCGAGCTTGGGGAGCATTTCGGAATGGTGGACTTGTCCACGCAGGGAAGGGACGGAAGAANAAGAACACACACACACACACACAAAAAGAAAACCTCCTAAAACCCCAACAGTGGGGTTTTTTCTTGCCATTTTAAAATGAAAGGTCAAGCAATGCAATCCCAGTGACACCAGACTTCAAGGAGTGTAGTTCTCTGTCTCATCACCACCATCTCAGTATTTCATCAACACCATTGAGGCAGAAAAGATTAAAGTGTCAACGCCATCACAGGAGCTATCTCCAAATTTTCTGCCACTATAGTTCCTTTCTATAAAAAGTAACTGAAACTATTGTTTAAATACACATCTCAAGGGAGATTTGCCAAACTGCAAAAATAATTATTGTATTTTCCATTAGCAACGCACAGATAAGTGGTCATCCAGCTGCTTTATACACATGCGGTGTATCTGAGGTATAATTTCCAGGACATCCCCATGGACTTGATATAGTCTACAGGTACTGGAAAGGAACTGTAAGTTGTGTATTTCCAGTGGCCTACACATGATGGGCACCACAGAAAGAGTTAACTGCAATCTTTTCGAAGTCACTGATGATGAAGAGAATTACGGACTGAACTGGAAATGGGTGAATAAATAAAGGTGGTTGTAAAAAACCATGCGTAAATTACTTGCGATTTTGGGATTAACAATTTTTAAATAGTCTATAACATATTCAAACTGCTTGCAGAAAACACATTTTCTTTCTGAGATATACTTTGGAGCAAATTTTGAGGAAGGTATGAATAAATATTGTTGCCTTGGATCAAAATCATCATTATACCACTCTGAAACCACAACCTTTGCCCAAACCAGGCAAAAGTAAGAGGAGAAAAGCAAACAAGCTGTCTTTGCCAGACCTGGAATAGCCTGTGCTTTATTGAGTCCAAGTGGTGGACTGAGTTTGTTTCCTGTTTGCACCCAGAACACTGAGTTGGCTACAGCCTGCTTTGCAAAACATGCAGAGAAGTCACAGAACCTCCTACCTTCAAAACCCCTTTGTAATGAGTGATTAAAAACTTCTTAGCAAGTCAAGGCTCTCACTGACCTGTCACAACATACCTGGGTGCGCTGTTCGAACAACCCCAGCTGAATAAGGTTTTAGATGGGTGGTCACTTTGCTGACCACAAATGTGAATGTAAATGTCACTCCCTGTGTAACATGAGCAGGTAGAAAGGAGAACTCAAGAGCGGCTGCTGAAAACCCGTACCTCTAAGAACCTTTCCGCAGCTCTCTGTTTTCACTGCTGTGTTGAACAGCCATTCAGTCGCAGACAATACACATTTCTTTCACAGCAGTCAGTGTGCCAGCAACATTTATATATCATGGAGGTGAACTTGCACTTATTCAGCAAAAGGAACAGAATTTGCTTGAATAAAGATGTTTAACATGCCATGGCATCAGCTGCTTGCTGCTGGGAGAGAAGAACTGAAATGATACAGGTTTCATCCTCCACTAATCCACTGCTACAGTGGATGACCTGTTAAACACCCTTCAAAGCTGACAAGCCAGGAAGGCTGAGGTTGTTCAGGTCGCTCTTGCAACAGTGAGCACTGTTAAGTTCAACAGACATTGACTACAGCGGTTTCTTAGTATGGCTTCAGAGAGCTATTCCCTGCTAATTAACCTCTGGCTGCACGTCTGATACATCCTAAATCATGGCTGAGACTCTTCAGGGAGCTGGTCTCTGTGACCTGAGATGTCCTTCCACTCTCCAGCTGTGATGCTTGCACCTCACTGCTTTGGAACAGTTTATTGCCAGAGGATTTTTTTAATAACACGAGAAATCAAATTAAGTCATCTCTGTTCTCTTTTCCCTTCCTCTCTGGGTGTTTTCCTCCTCTGACTGTACGCACCCTTTGCTGCTCTTTTCCAGGAGCACTGACAATGAGAAAGCAGAAATATTTGCTTCTTTTTCTGTTCATGTGACTTGAATTTATTTTCCTGTGAAGTATCATTCATCAAACAATCACAGCTCATGTAAACCTGTATAATTGAGTTCCCTGGGCTACTTCCAAGATTAGTACTTAGAATATCTTAAGCCAGGAGCAAGGATGTCACTTGCTGAGACATTAAAGACATTCAGCTGTACCAAGTTCATTTCTCAGTTAGAAGAGCCCAAGGTCAAGGACTACCACTCAGAAGTATGGGATAGAGGCAGGTGGGTTTTTCTGTCTGTAGTTCAGTTCACATGGAGGCTTTAACTGAACACTCAAACCCAGGATTAGCTGCTTTTGGTAGTGTTTTTCCAGGCTGGCTGTAAATAGCAGGATTTTAACCTCGCTGTGGTTTGTTTTCAGTCAACAGTGATAGCAGAAATCATAGTGCAGATTAATCCAGCAGGAACCTATCCCTGAAAATGTGCAAGCAAAAGTGACACACACAAATTGTTTTCCATTATTATATTGGTGAGTAAAGTTCATACCGGCTATTGTCAAAACAAATCCTAATAACACTCTGACTTCATCTTTAGGCAGCTCATAGCATGGGAATTTATCTAATAACCTTTCCTGTATAGCTGTATTTTCCCCTTTTCTTCCTTTACACTATAGTAAAGGAAGAATTGTATTCTCCTTCTAATTTTTTTTCAGTATTCACCCTTGTTGATAGCTACATAATATTTTTCATTTTAAGAATTTTCAGCCCATATTCTTTTCTGTGTGATCATGAAGCCATAGTTTCTGGGGAAAATTCTGCTTGGTGATGATTTTTAGCTGGCTTGTTTCTTCAAAACTACTACCCAAGTTATTTCCCAACACCTTGAGTCTTCATAGTGAAGGAAGAGGAAAAATCAAAATCCCAGCTTTGCTCTGTCACAAATAAACATACAGCAGCAGTGGATTAGTGGAGGATGAAAAGTAACAGGGTCTCAGTATGTCTGCTCTTTTCCCAGAAGCTGAGTGAGAACACAGGAGGAGTAAAGATCTAAAGGTGAGTCAGCTCTTCAGTGAAGTCTGGCACCCATGCAGAATTTTCCTTCTGTATCTTTCATATTACATTCATTACCACTCACGGTTGATCTTTCTGTTTCGTTTAGTCACAGGCTAAATCTGTTGTCCCTTTCTGACCACAGCTTCTTCACTCTGCTGCTCATGATCAGGGGTGCCAGGCAGTGGGTCATTATAACCATCCTGAGAAAAGTTTAAAACTTACGGGTAGATCCAATTAGCAAATTTCCTAAATCAAATGGCCTCAGAAGAGCAGGAGGTGTGGTATTTTCCAAACAAGTTTTAAATGAAACAAAGCAGGTCATGTGTTTGTTGTCTTCTAATAAATGCAGGAAGTGTCCAACTATCAGGTTTGAGATTCTCAGGTATTGTTTTGCAGAATTGCAGACATAATTTCTCCTGATGGTTACTGCTGAAAAAAAAATGCTTTTGGAGGAATTTTAATTTTAATTTGGTTTCTCTACCCACACCAGGATGTCTCCTACCCTTTTGCCCAAAATGCAGCTAATCGTAATGCTTCTTTTTCTGAAAAAGTAGTTCTTTTTGCATTTACTATTTACTAAAATTGAATTTTTCATCCCTACATCCATAGAATAAATCTGTTCTGTTCGAATTCACAAGTAAATTATTAACAGACAAAATACCTAACAAAGGCTAG
This sequence comes from Mystacornis crossleyi, assembly GCA_013400655.1. Classification (NCBI taxonomy): domain Eukaryota; kingdom Metazoa; phylum Chordata; class Aves; order Passeriformes; family Timaliidae; genus Mystacornis; species Mystacornis crossleyi. The sequence continues at coordinate 14,802 of VYZQ01039953.1, forward strand.
AAAATAAAAGTTTTGTCCAAAGGGTTTTCTTATTTCATTTGAGAATACCTTCCTGATACCTATGAATAAACAGTTTCAAAACTCTTTTGTAAAGAAGAGTTAGAAGTGTGACACCTGACCTTTAAAAACACTCAGCTTGAAACAAAAGTTACAGCGTCTAGAAGCCAGAAGTAAAAAAAAAAAAAAAAAGTATCATAATGCCAGGTGATGGATAAACATATTCTAACATGGATTTAAATTGTCATGCCATGCCAATATGCTGTCACTCCTGAAAGATTAGTCTGGCATTGTAAAGATTTTCATCCAACAAAAGTACTGAGAAGTTAAAAGTTTGCTGTCTAGTTTTATATCAACACAATGTAGAGTTATATTAAGTAAATATGAAGAAAATTGTATAAGAGGTATAACTGTTGACATGGAGGTTTAGAAACAACAAAGGAAGCCTTTTAAAATGTCATTGCATTCAGATAAGAAAACGTATCTTTTATCACTTTAGCAAAAGGGGGGCAGCCCTCAAACTACAGTTTCCAAGAAAAATAGACATTAACTCATGGGGAAGAGAAATTTCACCTTTTCACCAGCTTAATCCACACATGTTTTACGGATACCTGATACTTTTATTTATGTGTTTCATATCCTATTCCCTTACAAACCTTTTGTTAGCTTAAGTAGCACAGCCTATAAAGGTACCAGAACTGGCACAACAAAGGCCCTGACACTAAGCAGCCCAACCACGGTTAGCGAGTGCCTGTTGCAAACACTGCAGAAGGGACAGCCGAGGCAACCCCAGCCCTGGTACCCAGCTGCCAGCTCCCCTGCAGGCAGGGTGCAGGCACCAGGATGCCACAGGAGACTCCCACTCCCCTGCCCACCCATCTCACAGGCTGAACAATGCTGGCAGGGACTGGTCAGAAACTGGGTTATTCTCTTGGGAAGCTCTGCATGGAAAGTAAATTTTTTCATGCTAATCATGAGCTAAAATACTTCAAGCATCCTTCCCTAGAAGTATGTGTTGCACCGCAACAGCTTGGGGAAATGCAGGAAGAGGAGGTTTGAAAGTTTTTGTGAATCTGAGCTTAAAAAGGTACAGAAAATGAAAAACAGAAGTAATGGGTGTGGGGGGAGGTGTGATGAACTCTAGTTGCTGCCATTCCATGCTTCCATCTTGAAGTGATGATGATGATAATATTTTATGACTAACCAAGTGAGAAATGCATCTTTGTAGCCAGAGCACAGAACTGGGGTCCAGGAAATCCTCAGTCCTACAGCGGGACCCTGAGACAGATGAGTCTTGTGCCTTTGGCTAGCTCAATCAGACTTACTTTCTCAGCATGTTTGCTTCAACCAGAGAGCTCACTGATGGTCACTTCTTGTGGAGAAAGAACATATCCACCCCACGGCAGGGCAGTGGAGGGTGACAAGGGGCATCGTTACTCATCACTGAACAGGAAGCAAGGATGGCCTCACCTCAATCCCTAGGGCTGATCCTGAGCCACTGAAATCTACAGAGACACAAAACTAGGGCAGAGAAGAAAAGTATCTCTCTCCAGAGCCCTTGCAAGCTTTGGTGGAGCTGAGCCCAGTCCATACATAGTTCACACCTGGCAGCAATCCGTGTTCCATTAGATGCCTGATTCATGAAAAACAGCCTTTGCTACCTCAGAGAAACTCTTACTGTACCAAGCACAGCAAGCATCAGCCCTGGGCCTCACCGGGATAGCTACTGCTCACTGTGTGTCCATCTGAGCCAAAGAAGGATATACAGTAGAACAACCATTAAATGCCACCCTGAACCACATGCAGCTCCAGGAATACGGTCCATGAATTTAGCTCTGCATTCTGAGAAGTAAGTTTCCATTTCAGCCACCTTCTCCCTGGTCAATTTTTCCTCTGTCTGCCCCCTTCCCTGTGTTTTGTTTAATGCATGAATGGGGGAATACACAATAAACTCAAAAATGCCCTGAGTGGGAGTGATGGTGATAATATTAACTCCTTCTGTGCATACCCCTGATCCTGGAGGATAGAAAGGCTCACCAAGAACAGTCTTTTTCCCAGTTTTGCATGCAGCTTGCCTCCACTTCTGCTCCGCTGGAACACCATAATTGGACCTCCGCTGCTGCTCACCTTGACCCACCACCACTGCAGCCTGGGAGATTCACGGTGGCCATGAAGTGCCATACTTCCCTCCCTGCCTCCGTGTTGCGGTTTTCCTTTCTCTTTTCAGAGAGAACCCCCAAAATTCAGCTCCTGCCACTGCAGTTCTAATAATTCCTGCAGGGGATGCAGCCCCTCCGTATCTAAGTCACCAGTTGGAATTCCTCAAGAATATTCCCATTACACACCAGCTGTTCAAGCTATCACATAAGCAGCAGCCTCAACAGAAAGACCAAGGCCTGCAAGGGCAGAGGAAATGAGCTAAGCTCCCGCCCTCCACAAGTAATCCTTCCAGACTATGGTGGAAGTATGATGGCTGCAGATGATGTGGGAATGTTTAAAGAGCCACTCGGAGTTGTGTTCAGGCAACAAATGCCAGGTTGCAGTCTCTGATCTGTTGTGTTAGCATTACATTTATCTTTTGCAAGCACGGAATTCAATTCACTGCACTTTCAAAAATGTGTATTTTAAATAACCCTAGAAATGTACTGTTCTCATAGTTTCACATCAGCTTTTTGCACAGGTGCCAAAATCCTTCACTCCCCCTTGCCTAGCCCACCTGTGTAAACACTAAAAAGCTGCTCTTTGTGAAGCACAGGTAGAGTCTTGTGTCTAGATAATGAGAAAAAGAGGGAGAGAGGAGTTCTTTGCAACAGATGTGGGAGGGTTCTGGCCCATCCAAGTCACTGTGCATTAGATGGTAGCTTTTACACTTCTCTTACAAATAACATGTGTTTAAAAGAATTGTAGGGGACATGTTTGACATTTCTGACCAACCTAAAGTTTTTAGAGCTTCTTTAAATGCTTTCTGACTGAATGGCATTGCAGACGGCAGCAGATACGCAACAAACACTTCAACTCATCTTATTTGCCTTATTCTGTGCTCCTTGTCTGTGCTGAACAACACCTCTTGCATACAAATGCTCCTATTGATTTCAAAGAGCTTAAGCATATAAGAACATATTCAACATGAATCAAGGACATTCCTCCTATTTTTCTTTCTAGGTTCAGTGAGAGAAGGGACATAGATGCAGTGAAATTGGAAAGAGAGCATCAAGCTTCTGGGAGAGGTTTTGTGGGTGTGATCTCAAAGATGGTCTGAGGAACATCCAAGTACGAGGTCTCCTAATCAGTGCTTCCAGGATGGGCTCTCAAATTTACTGGTTAGTGTTACACCTTTGGGATTTACCAGCCTTATGTGTTATGAACAGGTCTGCTGAAGAGGAACAGCAGGTTATTTGTGAATATTTAAACTACCAAGTATGTCAGTAAAAGTGTGACTCTCCCAGAAAGGAGGAAGACAAAAATAAGTCATTTTCATGCCACTCCACAGCAGAAATCCTTTCCATAACAGCTTGTCACAAAAATGATGATGAGAACTCACTGTCCTTTCATCTTCAGAGAAGTCTGGTTCAACAAAGCACCATTTTCTGCAGCAAAAAAACTCTGGAGTCACATCACGGCCCCATGAAGAGCTTTCTGCCAGAGAGCTTGTGCACCATCTTTGGCCTATGTGCAGCAACCTTACCAGGCTTTTCATGCTCAGACTTGCTCATGCTAGGCAATGAGAAGGCAAATAACTGGCCCAAAGCAGAGCTGTTATTCAGCTCCTGTTCCACCTCAAACCCAACCCAGTACCCAAATCTCTCATGCCTGACAAGCAAGAGACGTGTTTCTCCACATCACCTGTGGGCTGCGCATGGCTATAGGGTGTTCAGGCCCTGAACTGGAAGCAAAGGAAAGTCTCTGCAACTTGCTTCCTGTGTTGCTTTACTGAACTCAAACTTTTGAAACAGGTTTATCACTATCCCAGCTGTATTTTAGACACAACCTTGAGAGCAAGAAATTCAACTTGTCTCTTTAGCCAGAGGCAAAAATACTTCAAATGCTATTGCAGAAGAATGTAAAAAAAAAAAAAAAAAAGGCGGGGGAGGTTGGAAATCATGTCTAGCAGGCTTGCTTGTAGGTCTTGTTTAACCAAAGAAAGCAAGCTGTGTCAAGTAAAGTACTAGACAGCATGTTTTAACAACTGCAGACTGGAATGTTACTTTGCCCATGTCATGTTCCAGAACAGTGAGCAAAAGGAGTGGAGGTTAATACATCACATTCATTTCTATCCATTTTCTACCCAGCTAAGAGGAAAGAAAAGCAATTCAGGCCATAGTCTAGACATCTCCTCCCCTTTATGCATCCCTGGAATCACTGAGCCCTCATTGCAGGGAAAGGTATATAGAACTGCTTAGAAGCAAAGTTTTTCAGACAGATCTGAGGAATCACAAGTCAGAGCCTGCCTACACGGTGAATGTAAGGGTATTGTGATGTTTTACAGTACTCAGAAGGTATGAAGTGATGTGGTGACCTGAGCTGCTTGGATGCATTTGTGGACAGGAAAAAATGCTGGACATATGCCCATTCTTACTTCTTCCTAATGCACAAAGAAGTCCTGAACACTTTTGTCATTTGGAGAGATGTAGGGCAGTTTGCCTGCTTGTTACTCTTTTCACATTAAGAAACAGTTTTGTGCACTACAGAAGAGGCTGTAAACAGCAATAGAAGTGCTGATTGGTAGCAATAATTGGTAGCATAGAGGGTGAAACTGGGTTAATCTAAAATTCCCTAGGCATTTTTGTTATGATTCACACATATGCAAAAGAAAAGACATCTAGATAATGAAACAGCACAGTTGTTCCTTCAGCTGCTGGCCAACAGTGGTCCTATCTGACATCTCTGAAGTTCTCAGGAAGACTGACAATTAAATCAGGACAGGAATCACTTGGCAGTCTCCAGAGTCCCAGGGTTGAAAATGCCGTGGAAGGTCAATCTGTAAACAGTTTCAGTTTCTTTCAGAAAATATTTTTAACATGATGGTATATGTGACTGCTTGTTGTAACTATCATCATGATCACTTACTCCCTTGTGATTAGAACCCACCTTTCCCCTCTGTCTGTTCTTTTTGAAGCACTGCAGGGTCTGGCCCAGGTCTGTCAGAGAAAACAGCCACACTCCATTTATGCTGTGTTTCTCACTGCAGAGTCCTCCCATAGCCAGCACACACTTCAAGTTGTGACTGGATTTCACCCTCAGCCTTTGGCAAACTGAAGGCTGTACTTCAGTTGTTCCTCTGCTGTACTGAAGCAGAGGAACATGTTGATTTATAACACTTCTAATTTTCCCCACCCACATTTACAATGTCACTTGCAGAACAGAAACAACAAAATGAAACAGCAGCACCTGCTCCTAGAGGAAGAAGTTGCAATTGCCTGCTATAAACGAATCAAGATAATTTAAATAAATGAGTTTGTTGTAACTAGTAACAATGACTAGTCAATCTATTTTTATGGTCTGTATTTAACATTAGTCTTAACTGCACTATGTAACTTTAAAATGAAATCCTGTCTTGATTTTAGAGACTCAAATATATTTATGCTAAAAAGGCAGGTAGGTGATAAGGAGAGTCCCTTGCTATTCTTTAACTAGGGCATTGACTTAGCTCTGCTGCAGGCATTTCTGAGGCCTATCAGCAGCTAGAGGACTTTGGCAACTGAGAACTCCGCTGTCCATTTCCTTTATTCCTGCGTATATACACAAGGTATACACTACAACACAGAGTGCCTGTAACGTACCTGTTTGGTGATGTTGTTGCTGGTTTTTAATTTTCTTTTTGAGTTTGGTCTCAGGTTGCACGCATCAACAGTATTGTATTTGCAGTAGGTTATTTAACAATGTCTCTTTACAGTCTGGTATTTCACAAGCCGGGAAGAGACAGGGTGTGAAAGAACAAAATACATCTCTGGCCCCTCAGAGTCCTTGAAAATATACACCAGTGAAGATGTTTTCCTGTCTTACTTGATCTTGAGTCTTCTTTGCATCACACACACGCGCACACACACACACACGCATAGAATGTGGAAAATTAAGAGCAAAGCTGTGAAATCTTCCACTCGTACGGTCACGAGCTCCTCTTAAAATCAGAGGCGTCATCTAGTGGGCACTGGGAGAAATAGGGATGCAGCAGGCCGCTGGTGGATGCGTCAGGAAGGAGTAAGCAGAGGGTCAGAGCAGGGATGCAGGCAGTACCGCTCTGCGGCCAGCGGAGGAGGGCAGCGAGGACAGAGGGTCGGAGAGCTGTGCTGCAGTCCGATCACATCCATCCCAAACACCCGGGAGCTGCCGCAAAACGGACACGGTTCTCTGACTTGAACTGCGAGGGTGATAAGGAGCCAGCCTTAATTCACAATTGATGTAAGACTGAGAACACATGAACTTGGAAAAAAAAAAAATCAAATTTGAACGGTGTCTTCAAAAGAGAATGTAAGAGAGGAAACCATTTTTCTACCTCTCCACGGTTGCTGAGAATTAGTGTTTGTTGTTTTATGAATGCACAAATGGTGAGCAGATGCAGAGAAAGCAACGCTTCTCANAACTCCGCTGTCCATTTCCTTTATTCCTGCGTATATACACAAGGTATACACTACAACACAGAGTGCCTGTAACGTACCTGTTTGGTGATGTTGTTGCTGGTTTTTAATTTTCTTTTTGAGTTTGGTCTCAGGTTGCACGCATCAACAGTATTGTATTTGCAGTAGGTTATTTAACAATGTCTCTTTACAGTCTGGTATTTCACAAGCCGGGAAGAGACAGGGTGTGAAAGAACAAAATACATCTCTGGCCCCTCAGAGTCCTTGAAAATATACACCAGTGAAGATGTTTTCCTGTCTTACTTGATCTTGAGTCTTCTTTGCATCACACACACGCGCACACACACACACACGCATAGAATGTGGAAAATTAAGAGCAAAGCTGTGAAATCTTCCACTCGTACGGTCACGAGCTCCTCTTAAAATCAGAGGCGTCATCTAGTGGGCACTGGGAGAAATAGGGATGCAGCAGGCCGCTGGTGGATGCGTCAGGAAGGAGTAAGCAGAGGGTCAGAGCAGGGATGCAGGCAGTACCGCTCTGCGGCCAGCGGAGGAGGGCAGCGAGGACAGAGGGTCGGAGAGCTGTGCTGCAGTCCGATCACATCCATCCCAAACACCCGGGAGCTGCCGCAAAACGGACACGGTTCTCTGACTTGAACTGCGAGGGTGATAAGGAGCCAGCCTTAATTCACAATTGATGTAAGACTGAGAACACATGAACTTGGAAAAAAAAAAAAATCAAATTTGAACGGTGTCTTCAAAAGAGAATGTAAGAGAGGAAACCATTTTTCTACCTCTCCACGGTTGCTGAGAATTAGTGTTTGTTGTTTTATGAATGCACAAATGGTGAGCAGATGCAGAGAAAGCAACGCTTCTCAGGGAGGATCATCACCTAAACAAACTACTTATGTTTGAAAGAAAAGTCATCAATTTTTTCAGTGTTTGTATTTGTGCACAATAAAGGGTGAATTCATTTGCAGTTTTATATTGTCTTTCAAATCTGTGTCCCCTCAAGCATCAAGGGAGCATTATTCATAATACAGTTATATTGGATGGCAATAGCAGAAAATATTTTAAGACCTGGCCAAATATCATCATAAGATTCAGATGGCTATGCCTTCAGTTCTCAGTTATCAGCAGAGGGAAGCAGCCTGTCTGTTCCCAAATTTGAGCTTTATTACAGCAACAAGCAAAGCTGATTGTGGTATTAATCACCATGAGAAAATGCCACTGCAGAGAAGGGGGTGTGGGCTGTAAGCTGGCTTTACACACATAATAACTGTGCCCCTGCATAAAACATGAGTTTTAAGCAGCCGTGTGGATGCCATCAGGCTGGGAATGCGTCTGCAGTGCTCACACAGGCTAGTCCATTCAGAGTGTGACCTCCTGGTTCACAACAGCAGCTGTAAAGGGTAAGGGAAAATTCACTGGGCAAGAACATGAGAAACAGATGCAGAGCTAGCAGTGCCAGCCTAAAAATCATGCCTTCATGTAGCCTCATGACCCATACCCATCCACATGGAAGCACTCTATTTTCTAAAGTCAGATTACTTGTGATATATAGGAGGCTTACTCACACCTAGCACAAAAAGCTCACAGTAGGATGATAATAGAATGAACTCAAGTCCTACAGGCTTAGTTATAAAAGACATACATTATCAAACTTGAACCAGAGTCATACTACCAAATAGAAAAATGTGTATGTCAGGGAATAAGACAGGCCTTTTAGTAGGCTTAAGGCTCAGCTGTAGCTCAGTTGAGCACAACTTGCTGAGTTGAGAAGAGGTAGAAGCAGCCTTTGAGTGAGTAAATACCTTACCAGGAGTGTCACAAAGGAGTAGGTTAGGTCACTTAGAGAATCACTGTCAGAGGTATTAGCAAAAATAGTTTTAATATGAATTTATAAAAATCCAGCTTACCAAAGTTTGAGGGCAAGGTCTACTTACTACATGGATGAAACATACAAAGGCACATTGAATTAGAATAAGTTTAGAATTATTTACACCAGAGACACAAAAGGGTTATGGACACCCTTCCACTGAGTCATGAAATTCAGAGTGGATCCCATATATTCTAAACTGCTGATGGAACTTAGGTATTGCTAGGTCCAGTCTTAGTCTCAGACTTCAGCAACGGTTTGCATCTAAAGGCTGCTGAGTGCATATGTCACAGGGGGAAATGAAAAGGCTTGCTAGGGAGAGTATCAGTCAACAGCCTATAGACAGCATACAAGTGGATGTAGAGGAGCACCTTTTGCCACAGCACAGAAGCCCTTGCACTAGGAACCCCCATAAAAACTGGTTTTAAGATGTCTGTGATGAAGAAGCTTGATGCATGAAATACATGGATGTGATAAAATGTGCCTGAGGAGAACTGGAAAGCAGTGTTGGAGGGGGGGCGCAGCTGAGGAAGGAGTGGCTGCAGGACTAGAAAGGGGACAGAAATTTTAGGGTAGTAGCAATGAAGGGAATACATGGTGCCTCAACCAGGTACTGGCAGAGAAAGTGCTCAGCAGCAAGGAACTCCTGCCTGCCAACTGCTCTCACAGCTATTTCTCAAGCACATGTAAGCTGTCAGGAAAGACAGCTCTTGGGAAGGTGGTAGTGCTCCTTCTTCTCTCTCACTGACCAGCAGCATTAGCTTTATGTCGTACAGAACACACAAGTTCAAGTTTGCCTAAGAGATCAGGTTTACACATCCCAGCTCCGGCTGCTTGACATTTGCCTGCTCTGTCAGGCAAGGCAGTGTGAGCACTATGAGCAGAGGGGGCACTTGAGAGACAGATCCTGCTCTGGTGCTGACTGCCTGCAGAGCATAGAAGAGTCAGAGGCTCATCAGCCCATTTGTGATTTATTGGCTGCCAGGGCCATATCCTCAGGTGCCAGCTACAAGCCCAAATTACTACAATTTATATGTCAGTTTCTTTGTCTAGGTTGCTGGTGATCACTCTAAAGAGAGCCACTAAATTATTTGCTTCAAGTAGAGGAACTTGAGAAGGTGTGTGCCCCTAGCAAGGAACCTGTGAATATTTCAGGTTGGAGAGCGAAGCAGCAGGCTTAGTCTCTGACAACATGTGGAAGAGACTTTCAGGACCAGGAAGATGTCAAAGGAGAGACCATGAGGAATTTACATGTAACTCCTTATTAGACAGCAATGGAGTGGGAACAGCAGGGCTGCTCTCCTAGTTGTGTTATCCCTTCATCTTAACTTAAAGGTTTGCTACACTTCAGACCTATTTAACTTTCTCTCCCTGTAGCTTTCTAGTCACATGCTGTGGCACCCTTAAAGCACAGTTTGTGTATACCATGGGAAAAGTGAAGCAAGTAATCACAACCTGCTACTTGTGCTAACAGGCATCAAAAAGTTAAATTCCTAGCACAGACATTTCATCTGTGACCCTCTAATCTTCTCAGAGAGATTATTTGCTGCTGTTTTACTGCTGGCCAGCTCACACTGGGTAGTGTGAGGATACCCTTCCTGCCTTGATAGAGTATGTGTGCATACAGCTTTCCTAGAAGTGCTTTTAAACACCTCCCAGTCTTTCACCCAGAACGCCACTCATTGCACCACCTCCCTCAAAAGCCCCTAGGAGTTACTTTTGGGCACAAGACAGTTTAGTGGTCACTAGCCCCATCTTTATACTTTGGTTGTTATCATGTTTTGAGCAACTAACATTTTTCTGAATGTAGCTCTGTAATAAAGCGCCTTCAGAGCTCATCCTTTTCTGTGAAGGCTACCACAGCTGCACAAAGTGGAGCATGGAAGAGGGATTTGTCTTGTCAGACTCTTCCAAGAAATGTAGGAGGTTGTAGAAAAGAAAGTGGCTTCAGCAATTCCTGTATCCTCAGAGAAAAGACATTCAGGAAAGTGAGTAGGGAGCTGAGAGCAGAAAGATGATGTTCTGAATACTAAAAAGGAGTCCACAAATCAATGTCTAGGCTTTTCAAATTTAGTTTTAAACTTAAGTATCTATACACCCTTCCTGTTACCACACTAAGTCTTCCATGAGACCATAAGACTTCTGCTGAGATGTTCTCCACAGAAGGAGCCAAATGCTGTGGTTTCAGACTGCCTACAGAATCAGAAGCAACTGCAAGGTGTTGTAAAAATGCAAAAGTCGTTAAAATCCTGTCTGTCTCTGAAACTGCTAGACTGAGGTTGGATTTAGCTGAAATGCTCTTTTGGCTAAACTAAGCCATTGGAGGAAGGTTAACATTTTCACCTCCAAAGAAGTGTTGCCCAACAAGATATAAATACGTGTGTGTTCTTGTGTAGTGCGTATCTGTTGTGGGTACAGGTAAATGCCATATTTGAACACCTTCTGGGCTGAGAATGGGAACAGTGGGAGGCCCCTGCACACTGCTAGCAAGGATCCTTGCCAAAGCTAGATATGGAAATGTAAATTGTTTTCTTGGGAGCTCTTGGAAAGTTTACTCTCTTTCACTCTGTGAGATGACACAAACTCTAAATGCTGTCCAGTGGTCAGTTACATTTCCCTCTATACAACAACTGACAGTGGCAGTATTTCTTTGGAGCAGGTGTATGTTCATGTGTAGCATGAATCACTGCTGGACTTCCCAGCTCCAGCCTGGACATTCTTGAAAACTTTCATCGAACAAGGTCTGATGGTAGACTCAGTAACACTTATTTCACAAATCTCTCCTTTTGGAAGTTTTGACATGCTGATACACTGCAGCTAATTTTAATTTACTTTATGGATAATATCTTCAGATAATATTTCCCCATTTTAAAACCCAAGCCTTTTGTGATTAAACCTATTTGATAACAAAATTGCCTCATAAGAAGTTAAAATAATCTGGGAATGAAACATTGTATAGGGCTCTTGGAGGCTGACATCTGAATGTACTTAGTGGAGAGGAAACTTTTTTTTTTACTTTCATTTCTTGCTTCTTTTATCCTTAAGCTCAGTAATAAACTATCACTCTATGGTTAAAAAGTCAGGAGAACAGATGTATGGTAGAAGTGTATCAGGACCTGTATTTCAGCTACGGGGTGTAAATTATAAGGAAGTCCTTCCAAGAAGCTTTGAGAGTATCCAGCTAGCTTTCGTTGCAATTACATTGCAACAGTAAAGATGATGATTATCATTATTATTATTCCAGTCACTTGATTGCACTGAAGTAAACACTTCAGTCAAAGTTCATTCAGGGTTCACTGTTCAGTTTATTGCTTTTAAGGTGAGTCCTGAAGAAATTTCACTGATCCCTGCACATGTTCCAGTCAGCTCCAAGCCATGCTTCTTATCGGGGCCTGGTTGGACTCTGCTAACTCTGCAAAGCATTTGAAGGCCAAACTATATCAGTAAGCATCACGCAACAAATGCTGAGGATTTTGGTGCTAGCTAACCACATGCTAAAGGGATTTTACATGGCTCTTTTCTTATCCCTGTCTTGTCCTTCACTCTTTTCATGTACATGTCCCTTTTGAGAGGGAACATGTCTAGCGATTACAGCATGTGGAAGTTTGTTTTTATTACATTTGGTTAAGGTTACTTTGCCACAGAGGCTGTGGGTTAGCAGTGAGAGAAGAGAGTTGAAAGGATAAGTGTCTGGATATGGCTTTGCCCCCAGGTGTGGTGCTGGGCAGATAGTGAGACCAGCTTCCACACCTCACTGAAGCCTCTGCTGAGGCACTCCTGACACCAGCTGAGAACAACGTAGGGTAAGGGATCTGTTCTAAACCCTACTACAGCCTGCTTCACCCTGTTGTCACAACAAGCCACCCAAAAGTCCCTGATCTCTCCTCAAACTGCTGGAGAACCTTCTCATGGGATGGAACTTCCTACTGCCCTTATGAAGTTCTCTCAGTTATCAGAGCAAAAAAGGATACACAGTGTTTATCACTGAAGTCCATCAATCTTAGCAAGGTGTCTCTACCCTCAGCAGGCGGCTGTAGAGGAGAGAGGAGAGACCAAGGAGGTGAACAAGCTTTCCCAAAGCACATCCCATGGGGAGGTCTCTCCTGCTCAGCATGACACCATGCACCATGCTGCCTCTGCCTAGGAAGAGTATCAGTGCTCTCGAAACCTGTATATGTGCTGGGTGAACTGTGAGGATCTTGCATCACTTTGTTAATACAGTGATCTATATAGACAGAGATGAGGGTGCCCATTTTTAAGAATTTATTCGTCTCCATGTGCTTCTTCCCAACAGGAAGAAGTAGCACATCAGGCTGCTAGCCTGGCAAGCAGACACTCAGATACAGCAGCTGCATTCACAGATTCACCCTTTCCTCTCCACACACTGAAGTCAGTGCATTTACTGGGCCTTGGGTAGAGGTTTCATGGCACCAAGGCTCCTGACACCAGAGCATTACCCCATCAAATTTTCCTTGGTTTTGGAATGCTCTTCTCCCACTTTTCAGAGAGAAAAGTTTCACCAGCAGCTTTGGTGGGAGCCAGACTGAGCACTCAGGTCATTTCAGTCCCACATACATTGATCCAGATCTCTGGAAGCTCTTGTCTTTTTTCCAAACTCCCCATAACAAAAAGCCTAAGGACCAGCCATAAACCACCATGGAGTTGTCTGAAGCAGAGACAGGAATCCTGCATGGAAGCCGTCTCTTTGTTGTCTAAGCCAAGTTTTATGCAGTCTACCCAGATCTGGAATGACTAGCAATAGATCACCAGATGTTGACACTGGATGGCTCCCTAACAAGCAACGCTTCTCTTGGTAAAATTTTTCTGAAGAAACTACAACGCATCTTGGTGCTCCCAGGCAGTATCATACTAGATTCTCTCTGTCTCCCGGATCCATGAATTTGAACTCTTCAGCTGGCAGAGACCAAAGGAGGTCTTTGCCAGCTCCTTCAGAATTGCTTTGCCCTTTTCTTAGGAAGAGATGGCCTGTATTTACTTCTCACTCAGTCTAACTAGTCACCAGTCTCCCTGTCAAAGTGAGGAGATGCCAATCAGTGCTGGAAATTATGATAATTTCCACACCAATGTCACATCTTGTTCATCAATTTAAAATCTAGAAGAATTTAACAAGTGGATATTTCCAATATCAATGTTCTCTAATGATGACTTGGCAGAAGTTAGCTGACTTTGTCTTACATGCAGGTACTGTCACCCGGATCTGCTGAACACAGGATTCCTGGCCTTCCTTTCGGTCCAAACATCAGTTTCACTGTTCTTTGTATCCTCTTTTCATGGACATTATTAGCAGTAAGATGCAGTGGATGGCACTGCAGATGGCCTCCATTTTATCTGAACTTCAAATACAAGTTTCTGTATGTACCTCAGCTTTTTGCCTCATGGTTTTAATCTCCCAAACACTGTAGTTGTATTTGCTTGACACAAGAACACATTTCCTCCATATAAAACAGCAGGATGGAGAGAATGGTTCAGAATAACTGTAGGAAGGAATTAATCAGATCAGCTGTTTAATAAAATATCAGACATAGGACTGAGTCTTGGTTTTGCGGGTGGGGGGGGTTGGTTTGTTTTTCTGTTTGTTTGGTTGGTTTTTTGCTTTGAAGAGTTAAGCCACATTTGGAAGCTCTTGAGCAAACCAACAGCACAGCAGTTTCAAGGTAACTACTTCCATTTAAGCAAGCACAATAAGCAACTGCAGAATGCACCATACAAGAATTTTGGAGACCTGCCTTCTGGGCCCAGCTGTTAAATCCAAACAAGCACCAGAAAGCACAGTTTTCCAGAAAAGCTTGAAAATACTTCTGCTGAAAACCTTCATTCTGTCAGAATACCTATGTCTTCTAAAAGGTGGTTGTGTGGAGATGAGCATCTCTGCTTCATCTTTGACAGCAGTGGAAATTGGGACAATTACAACTGCAGGGTAAAAGACTGAGCCCTATATTTTATCTCACTCTCATGGTGTTTTTCGGAATAACATGTCAGAGGAATGTTTACAATTGTAATGTATTCCATACACCTTCTGGTATAATCAATACACAAGAGACTTGCTGCATGTACAGCGCCTAGGGAGTAGTACCTACCCTGTTTTGACTCAGATGCAGTATGGTCTTTACCCTTTGCTGTAAACTGGCTCAGAGCACATCTTTATGTGTCAGTTTTGCTACTCACTTTCAGATGTTACCAACTTCGAGCATTATGGAGCTGCTTTGTAGTACATGTGATTTTCATTTTACACATTTTTCAGTTTCCTCATATGCCCAAATGAAAAATCCAGCATTCAAGGACATCACATGGTTTTATGGTACTCTCTGGTGGAACTTTGTGTTCAGAATCTAATGAAGGGATTATCCTCATTCACATTTGGTATTTTGCTGCTGTAGGAGATATATTATTATTCCTTGTTTGTTTTGCAGCTGATCTGGTTGCTTTGTAGAAAGCCTTTACAAGTCACTCTGGAGTAGGCTGTTTTGTAGAACAAGAGCCCAGTCCTAAGAACAAGTAGTGCTGATACTGAACTCCTACCACTTCCAAAGGGAAGGAAGGAACCAAGCATTTATGTTGGAGGAGTCACTGGTATGTCCTAGACAGAAGGAAATATTGTGTGTGGCAGGAAGGGAAGGACCTTAGGAAGGTACATAAGATTAACTGCATGGGAGAGGATGACAGGGAAAGCACATGAGAACAAATGTGGTTTTAACACAGTTCCCCAGAGCATGTCATATCTACTTTACTTCACTTTGGAAACTATTTCAGTTCATTTCCAGACAGAAGCATTCTCAAGGACAGCAAATTCAACAAGTTTCACAGATATAGTGTATTGCATAAAGAAGATACACCACACAGATGTCTCCATGTCAGGAGGAAAAATGGTAGGAGGAAGCCGTACTCTTATTAGTTGTTTTACAGAGAATCCAGCTCAAAGGCAACCTCCTGTTGTCTGGGACCATGGCTTCAACCAATGTGTGTCTTGTGGAAAGGCTTGATCTACGTTTGCAGGTGTCAAAGTGAGTGCCAAGCAAAAACTAAAGCAAAAGCAGCCAAGAAAACATGTGCCAATCTCCCACCTGTTTTGTGCCTGCTGGAATGGTATTAAGCCATATCAACCAATTGTGTGCTTTAGTGCTGAAGTGTGAGCTGTTGTGCTGTGAGCACTAAGAAGTGGTGGAGTGCAAAAATTAGCTGCCTTTCGTTACTGCATTGCAGAGGTTCTCCCTTTCCCTTCCCATCTTGCTCCCACAAACAAGACAACTCTGAGTTGCTCTGTCCCACTGCTTCGGAGTACCACCAGAAAGCTGAATTAAGACACTGCTACAAGGACCTGGTTGTTAACACATGTATGCTTTCCTTTCTGTAAGCCTGGACTTGTTACCGATTGCCATAAATTACAGAAGATCATGCACTCAGCATAACCTCTGGCTCATATCCTCTGTTAGACACAAACCCCTTTATGGTTAGTTACACTGTCATGGCTTTGAGGTTAAATTATTTCATATAATGCTCACTGCCCCATGGCTTTATTATCTGTTGTTCTTCATTCAAAATCCCTGAGCCACTCTCCTCTAATTCTGAGCAGGTAGTTTAATGGACTGAAGAAGACTTTTATCCCAATAATTTTTTGCTCTCACTTCTTTGCGTTGCAGAGCCTTTGACTAAATCCTCCACACCCAGCAGAGCATGCTCCCTCACTGTTACATCTGCAAATTGTTAGTCCAGTTTGCTGCTCACACAGATCACAGCAGCTTTGTAAGCAAGTGGGTTTGCATGGAGGGGATAGTCCAGTGCCTGAAAAATTAAAGGTTTTTGATGGAAAAATCTCCATCAGCATGCTCCAAAACTGGCTGCCACCCACCCACCGGATGTGGCAGCACTTGGCTGCCCCCCTGCAGCCAGGCTGGCACTCAAGCTGTGGCTGTGTGCTCCCTGGCCAGCGGGGACAGGCGCTGCGGGAAGTGTGCGGGTGCTGGACAATTAGCAGGACCCTGGTGCCATTCCCCAACTTCTCAAAGGCCAGGAAGAAGATGGAAGTCAGGCAGGGCTCACCCACCAGCCACTAGGGAAAGCTGCTCTTGTCAGTTTTGATCTTGTTTTCTCCTGTACCTTTGTACCACACAGTTTCCAAAGTGACCACGCTACCATATCTCTCTGTGCACATGCTAGAGTCAGACGGATGGCAAAGCAATTTCAGTATGAAGCCCTGCCTTCCTGAATTCAAATCTTAGACCAGTTTGCCAGAGTGAGACTGGAAATAATTTTGAATTAAGACTTCTGTTTGCTCTGTCCATTTATAAAAGAGAAATATGGAAAGGCACAGTGAGAAATGGTGTGGACATTGTGTTTGAAGCTGAGGGAACTCCCTAGCATAAGGCTTCTTAGTTGTGTTCTAACACAACTACCTCATCTTGAGCCCAAGACGAAGTTTTAGCATCCCTTTAAACCACTTGGGTTTACATAGGTGTGCAGTATGGGTGGTGATATATGTCCAGAATTTCACAATTATTCCTTCTCTTTCTTTCTTTCTTTCCAGACCTTGCAGTATTAAAGTCACAGGAAGTAGTTTCTTCTTTCTCTTCCAAGAAGCAGTGCTCATCAGGAAAATAGTATGCAATGATTTAAGAGGAATTTGTTTAATTCCAGTGAAAATGATAGAAATATTGGGACATGTGAGTTCTTCATGACATGTCATGACCCTGAGTCAGGGTGGCCTGGTGGACACTGAGTTGGCCAGAAGGCAGCAGTGTGCTCTCTGGTGAGTATGTCCAAGAGCATCCTAGTCTGCATTTGACAGCATTGCCAGCTCATGGAGGGAACTGACCCCTCCTCTCTACTCAGCCCTGTGAGACACATCTGGAGTACTGGAGTCATCAGTACAAAAGAACATACTGAAGTGAATTAGCAAAGGTGCCTTGAAGATTGTCAAGGCACTGGAGTGTCTCTCATATCAGGAAAGGATGAGAGAACTGGGCCTTTCTAATCTGGAGAACGGAAGACTCGGGGGCCTTATCACTATACAGTGGGACAAAAGAGGACAGATCTTATAATGGTGTCCAGGAGAAGAATAGAGACAGCAGGCACCCACTGGAATACAGAAAATTCTGCCTAAACCAAAAAATCTTTTTTCCTGTGCAGGTTTTCAAACACTGGAACAGGCAGCCTAGGGAGGCTGTGGAGTCTCCATCCTTAAAGGTAGTTGCAATCCAATATGAATGTAGCCCTGAGCAACCTGCTGTGGGCAGGAGTGGCGCTGGGCTCCAGAGCTGCCATCCAGCCTCAGTGCCACCACAGTTCTATGTGGTTCTATCACACAGCACTAAGTTCCAACTACTAAATGTCTTTGAGGATATACTAGAGGAAGTAGTACTGCTTTACAGGATAAGGACAGTTGAAAAGATAATAAGTGTAAAGTTTCTAAATTAAATGAAAGATTAAATGAAATATGGTTTTGCACATGGGTTAAAGTGTAAGGCTCATGTACATTTGTCATCTTCTAGACACTAAGATCTTCTGAAGATTTTTTTTCAGCTCTCCATTCACACATTCTGCTGCAAGTCTAAAATTTCCTGAAAGGGCTTGGATTCACCTACACATAATTTACACTAAGATTTTGGTTTTTTCTCTGTGTACATAGTTCTGGTCTTTCTAAATCTATATTCTAAAAATTCGATGACTACTTACAGCATCTTCCCACAGAAGATGAACTCCCAGTGTGATGTTCACAACCCAGAAGCAAGCCATCTCTGAAAATGGACAGTTCACCCACGTCTTCTGTCTGACTTTAAAAAGTGGAGACTGGCCATGCCCGACTCATGAAGGAAGTTCTATGGGTAGATGAAAACCAGGAAGGGTGTAATAGGTGCCATTTGAGCTCTTGAGGCACGAATACAGAAGCTATATCACACATCGTAGTAGTTCAAACTTCCTGTTTCCTGCCCAACTGAATCGACAAGGAAGGAGTTAAAAAATCTAGTAACTAGTTTAAGCCCAGATTTGACCAAATGCAGTAAGGTATAGATGCAGATGCAGATTGTCAGCCAGACAATGTAACTAAAATGTAGCAGTCCCAAAGCCTTTGTATCTCTTCTAAAATTATTTCTAGATTCCATCTTGAATGGATAAGTGCATATGTTACTGGGCTCCTGTTGGTGTAGAGATCAGTAGGCTTGCCTCTGCAGTGTTTTGCTTTTCCTTAGGTGGAAATTATTTTTTTAAATGGGGGAAGGACCATTGCTCTTTTCCAATATAATTTTTCATTCTTCCAATTCTTCCAACATCGTATCTCAACATAATTGAATATGAGGAACCACTTCCTTTTTTTCTGTTGGTCAGTGTAGAAGTTTTGTTTATTAACTGGTTCCTGTCTCTCCAGTCACACTGACATTCCTGTCACTGGTTTCCACCTGCCCACACATGCTTCCCCAACAGCCCTTCTTGCATAAGCCACGGTTTTGTCCAGGTTTCAATGCAAGCAAACAGAAAATGGCTGATCACTATTACGTGAGTTAAAGGAGGCATTATGTGTACTTTATTCTGTTCAGCTAGCAGAAACTCATAGCAGAAATTCATTGATACAGTGAGAATCTCATACATCATGGGCAATGACTCCTGGTCCCAGCTTTCACATCAAGGTCATCTGAATGGAAAGTGTTTGGTACAGAAAGTGAAAGGCTTGGTCATGCAAACAAGCTGTCAAATTAAATGAGAACATGCCTCCCTGTTTTACACCTAAAATAAAGAAACTGAAGCAGTGTCGAATTGTCTGATTCCGGAACAATAATACCTGGGATCTAGTTAATGTTAAAGCTCCAGAGCTATTAGCTATACAAGGACTTATTCCTCCACAGCTGGCCAAAAAGCGACTTGCTTTTATGACCCCAAGATGAGGAGCTCAGACTGTGAAACTCAGAGAGGTCTTTGTCAGAGCAGAAGGACAAGCAGACAGCACGGGGCTATCTTATTCTCAGGCCAGAATGCAAAGGAATTTTAGGTCTTGACACCAGCTGAGTGACTTGTGTCTGATTATCCAGTCATCTTGCCTTGATCTTCTCAAGCCCGGGATCTCAACTTGCTGCTTTAAAGATGTCTAAGACAAAGGACAATTTTAAGGCAGATTTTGTGTAAGGTATCAGTGCTTGTGCAGTCACTTCTGAGAAGCCAGTACCTGAGAGAAAGCTGGCAACCCACCCTACTGAACAGGGACCTCCCCTCGCCACCTTCCACAGCCCCGACTGCAATTTTCCTGTGCTCAGTTTTCATGAGGGACAAGCACTGTCACTGCAGCAGCTGTCAATGATCTACCTTTTCTCCAAGTGAACCCACTCCTGCCCAAGCACTACAGAAAGCTGTTGCTTTGCCTTTACCTCCCAAGGACAGCCTAAGATCTGCACCACCAACACTGAGGCTAAATGCTTTCCCCACCAACGAAGGGTACTATCATCCACTTTCAGGAGGCCACTTCCAAAATTTGGAGTCAAGCTCCAGAACTGAGTATGTTCAAGGACTGCTCTTACACAAAAGATGCCAGGGCAGAAAGAGCCAGCTTTCCCCTGGGCGGGGGGAGTAAGGCCAGCCAATAAGGCAGGTACTGCCTGGGGTGCTATTAATGCTGAATTCCTCTATTTGTCTACATTTATACACCTCTATGCACCTATAAAAATTTTTGTCTCAGCATGCATATGGAGGGCCCATACTTCCAACAAGTAGTTGGTTGTCTCTGACTATGCCATCACCCAGGCGTGCTATTTTGCAGACCTTGGGAATAATCGTTCTTCATTCTACTTTCCACAGCTGTTTCATTCTCCACAGCTAGCTGAGGTTCTTGGCCTCCTGTCCAAATCCCATTCCCAAGAGGCATGTTCTACCATCATATGAAAAAACTGTGAAGTAGAAGTCAGAAGGGGATCAGAAGAGAAATACAACCTGACACCCATAACTACAGCACAAATATGAATCTTGTACACTATACAGGAGATACAGGCATCCACACACCCCAAAAATACCACAGAAATTGTATTTAAGAAGTAGAGAGCAGAGGGGAGCATAAGATACTTTAACAGCTGACTAACTGCCAGCAAGACAGTGGTTTGCAGTAAGTGCTAGACAATTTCAGAGTAATACTTGTTCCTCTTTTCCATGAGTTTGCACAGCTGCACCAGCAGATGTGGACAATTGGCTACTTCTGCTCTAGAGAAGCTTATGGCTTAAAGACTGCTATAGAACCACTGTAAAACTTTGTGAGGAAAATCACATGCTGAGTACACACTATCCTGCTCAAGCTACTAATCATCCTCCCCATGAGTAACAGACTTCATACATACTTTTAATAAAGGAAAGGAAAAAAAACATCGGGATGCAACGAGCTTTCAGGATGGATGAGAAGTAGGTCCCAGGGTCTATGAAAGAAGAGGAAACTAAGTACAGGGTGATGTAATGGAACTGAAGCAAGACATGAGCAAGTGACTGTAAGACGCGGTAGCCAAATGCTGATTCCAGTGACACTAGTTTGTCATCGAAGCAAACAATTCATCCAAGTCTCATCTCAATTTTTTTCAAATAGTAATAGAAACATCACTCCTCTATTGATGACTGGAATCTGAGTAAAAAAATCTGGGACATACATATATTACATATAACAGTGTGTTGTCCTGGGTTTGGCTGAGGGGATAAAGTTAATTTTCTTCTCAGTAGTTGGTAAAGTGCTCTGTTTTGATTTTAGTATGAGAATAATGTTGATAACACACCAATGTTTTAGTTTAGTAGTTCTTCCCTGAAGTCAAGAACTTTTCAGTGTCTCATGCTCTGACACTGAGCAGATGCACCAGAATCCATGAGGGCACATGGCCTGGACAACTGACCCACACTGCCAAAGGGCCATTCCACACCACAGAATGTCATTCCCAGTGGCTGATTTTTGCTGGGACACAGGCTGGGCATTGGTCAGTGGTGATTTGTCAAGAAACATCCATGACANTTTAGTAGTTCTTCCCTGAAGTCAAGAACTTTTCAGTGTCTCATGCTCTGACACTGAGCAGATGCACCAGAATCCATGAGGGCACATGGCCTGGACAACTGACCCACACTGCCAAAGGGCCATTCCACACCACAGAATGTCATTCCCAGTGGCTGATTTTTGCTGGGACACAGGCTGGGCATTGGTCAGTGGTGATTTGTCAAGAAACATCCATGACATGGGCTCAGGCCCTGCCTATAACTTTACTAAGGATCCGCATACAACCGAGGTGGAGAGACAACATCAGTCCGTATGAAATATTGTATGGCAGGCCATATCAAACTCCACATGTTCCAGGTGAAATTCACATGGGGGGAACTTGATTTGCAGCGGTATCTAATGGCTTTAGGTTCCACTTTGCAGAAGATCCAGAAATACATTTTTTTATCCAGACCCACAGGACTGGNCCTACCTTTATTCCCTTACTCCTGTCTAGTCTCTGTTTCTAGGTAGCCAGACAAGGCATCAGTGGATGGTAAGCAATTGTATTGTGTATCACTTGTCCCTCTTCAGTTTTATTTGTCTCGCTTTCCTTTTCATTACTACATTAGAACTACTACAGAATTGTTGTTGTTGTTGTTACTGTTATTATATTTTATTTTAAAATATCAAACTGTTCATATCTCAACCCATGAGATTTACAGGGTTTTTTCTGACTCTCCTCTCCACTGTGGAGAGGGTGGAGGAGAGAGTGAGCAGCTGCCTGGTACACACTTGCCAGCTGGGGTTAAACCATGACATGTGTCTGTGTATACATAAATATCGATATATACATATATATACAAATGCTCAGTATATGTTCAGAATTTGAATTTTTTCAGTTCAATTTTTTCTTTAAAAGGTCAAGACGTACCAGTCTGTCAGAGGGCTTTGGTTTTCTGGTCTTTTTTATTAGGAGATGAATAAAGACAAGTGATTGCCTGGNGAACTCGTGGCCTGTCGTCCATCTTGGGGTCCATTTTATGGAAGCAGCCTCCGGCTCCCCAGGGTGTACCTTGAAGGCCCTTCAAATAAATACCTACCTTTATTCCCTTACTCCTGTCTAGTCTCTGTTTCTAGGTAGCCAGACAAGGCATCAGTGGATGGTAAGCAATTGTATTGTGTATCACTTGTCCCTCTTCAGTTTTATTTGTCTCGCTTTCCTTTTCATTACTACATTAGAACTACTACAGAATTGTTGTTGTTGTTGTTACTGTTATTATATTTTATTTTAAAATATCAAACTGTTCATATCTCAACCCATGAGATTTACAGGGTTTTTTCTGACTCTCCTCTCCACTGTGGAGAGGGTGGAGGAGAGAGTGAGCAGCTGCCTGGTACACACTTGCCAGCTGGGGTTAAACCATGACATGTGTCTGTGTATACATAAATATCGATATATACATATATATACAAATGCTCAGTATATGTTCAGAATTTGAATTTTTTCAGTTCAATTTTTTCTTTAAAAGGTCAAGACGTACCAGTCTGTCAGAGGGCTTTGGTTTTCTGGTCTTTTTTATTAGGAGATGAATAAAGACAAGTGATTGCCTGGAAGAATATTTCGGATGTAAAATTGAACAATGTTAGATGCACACACTGTCAGGAAAAAAAGATATTTACACAGTACTAATTCCAGTATCTGATATTGGTTCAGTATATAGATTGTTGAACTTTCTTTCGTCTGTGATCCTAGTTTATACCCGCAGCTCAAAAAACAAAACAAATCATACTTTTAATAACAAAGGAAGCCCTGCTTAAGTAGAACTCCCTTGGTAATGTTTATTGTTCAACAATGCCAAAGAAGGAAATAGTGGTGAAAGCAAACAAATGTGAATTATTAAGAATTTCTCTCCATTTATTCCTAGTAAAAGCTGCTTAACTTGGTCCTACTGCTAAACAGATTAACAAGCAGATTCAGCTCAAGCAAGTCAAAACTCCCTCTAATGGCAACTGGATAAAGGACAGACTTTGAAAAATGAAAAGCATCTCACTGTATTTGAAACCTATTTTTCCCTATGAAAATGTTGGTAGGAATTCTTTTCAAAAGTGAAACTTTAGCCAGTGCCCAAGAGTTTTTTAAATTACAACAAGTTTTTTTACACTCCTGACATAAAATTTTTATGAGCTTTGTAAGATGTGTTACGTGAAAATTTACACATTATGTAAAATATGCTTTCTCCAACTTGTCTATTGTTTTAACAAAATGGCTTAGAAAAGCACTCAGAACAGATGACTCCTCCCAAACACAAAAAAGGTCCTGGTATTCTGCAACACCACTCCCAACAGAAACTCTAAACAGAGAGATTACTTAGTTACAGAATCTGGAATTCACAGGCAAAGTAAGCATTTAACCTGTGCAGGGAGTGTAATAAAATTAGAAAAGATTACATTCTGCTCACAAATACCAAACAGAAATTGTCCCCAGAAAACCATGAAAATTAAGAACAAACATCAACTCCTTTCAACTGGATGAGCACTGTGAGCAGGATTTAAGTATTAAAGAAAGTAACCAAGGGATTACCTGTTAGAATTAGATGTGCTAGCAGCAACATATAGGGAAAAACTTTAAAAGTTGCTAACTTAGAAATCTTCAAGCTCTGTTATAATGAGATCGAGCAATGCCTTTTCGTATAACCCTGAGGCCATTTCAGTTCTCAGATCATTTCTATTGGATATGCTCCTTTATTTCTACCTTTATTTTCTATCCCTGGACACAGACAGGGGATTAAAAACTGAGAGATTATTATTTGATTTCTCATTAGCAGTGATGATTCTGTGCATCATTTTTATAGCCTGAAGGTCATTTCAACTACTACAAAACAAGAATCTCAGGCTCTTGTTGGTCAAAAGTGAAATGTTCTTGGAAGGGAAGTATTCAAGGGGGTAGAAACTCAAAGTGAATTCAACATTAAAAAAAATAAAAACTAATTCTAAAAAGCAGACTTTTTATTCAAAAACTGAACTTCAAAAAATGCTGACTTTTTACTGAAAATCTCACTAGAGCCATTCCACTCAAAACCAATCCAGTAACTCTCCTGCTTTAGCAACAGAAGCTTTTATAGAGGTGTGGAATAGACTAGCCTTTTATGCTAGCATGCATTCCCCTTTCAGAATAAGAAGGGCATATGGAATCTGATCCAAACCTCACTTAAGTAAATAAAGACTCTTGTGAATTCACACTAGCCTACATGTACTGTTGTTACCTCTTCTCATAGTTACTGGAGGTTCAAAGGAAAAATGATTGCTTACCCCAGCAATTTAAGTAGTAAGTACATTTATAATGGCAGATAAAATAAAAAGTGTATTTTCGAAGTAGGGCACAGTTGCCCACAAGATGATAGAGACAAGAGAGAGATTAGTCTATGCTTGTAAATAAACTCATTTTATTGAATGGCTTGAAGTGCTGCTTAAAATAACAACACTTTACAGTCTGTACATGCAGTTTCAATTTTTTAAAAAATTTTTTCCAGAAAACATGCATATTTATGTACATCATTTTGAAATAAAAGAAAGCATTACCATTTACTGCAGAGATTCCACTTTAAAAATCTTTTAAGAGATAAGGCAGGCAGGAGCAATTCTGCAGAAAGCAAGGCTTAGAAACTTTCTACTCTGAAAGTAAAGCTTATTCATTCAGAGACATTAGTAACTGCAGAAGAAGGTCGTTTAAGGATGGATTCAACTGAAAATGACAGTGGCTCAGTTGTTGAAAATTTTGTTGTGGCCTGTTTGGCCCCAAAGAAGTCTTTTGCACATTTGTCTACAGCAAACTTGTATTTTTGGTTCTCTTTAACAGCACACTCTCTGTATTTCTTAGAAGCGTCTTCAAAAGTCTCCTTCGCAAATGACATTTTTAACTCTGCTGTTGGAGTGTCAGGAAATGTCTGATGGAACAGTGTCTGAAATGCACTGTACTTGAGTGGTGGAGGGGGTTTGCTACTGTTTTTGCCGATCTTGCTCAATGCCTGTTCCTGAGGAGACAGAGAACCCTTATCAGAAATTCGGGAGAAAGTCCTTTTTGGAGGAGAGAAAGCTGACCTCTCACGAGCTTCCTGATGAAGGCACAGTATCTCATTACGGGACTGCTGAATGTCTCGCGTGTGAGTCAGAACAAATGAATTTTCCAGTTTTGGAGGCATGACATCATGCTCACTGTTTGGACAGTCCTGACTTTGTGAGACCTTGGCATCCCAACCTGCCCCAGGTTTGAGAGCTTGGACAGCAGTAGCATTTAACAGGCATTGCTGGTAGAGGAGAGCATCGCTAATGGGGCCACATTTTGGCCACACTAAGAACCTAGAAGAGAGGGGATACTGCCTGTAGGTAGTAGCTACACTGACATTCGAAGAAATTAGTTCCATGTTGCTAGGTCCTGAATACTGCATCGTTAGATCAAGGCAGGTTGGTAAAAAATTGGAAAATTCCTTGTTTGGATTATCAACTTGAGTAGTGTTGAAGGCTGTTTTATATGAATTGTATTCAGCTCCACGCACCATACGGTTAGGGAGAAAAAAGGCAGCTGCTTGTGTAGCTTCCATCATCTCTCTCTCTTTATACTCTCTCTCTAGCATAATGTTCTCCAACTCTTTATCAGCAAAAGCCCGTCTCTTTCTCATCCTGTCACTTACAGGAGGTGGCAAGGGTGAATTCCCTCCCAGGTAAGAGTCTGTTGGAATAGGACGGTAACCTAAAACAACAAAGCAGTATTAGGAATGAAGCCACTTAAGAAAAACATTAAAGCTATGTTTGTACAACAGCTCCATGAGCCAGTCCTGCCAAGCACTGTGCACTTGCCACAGATCCTGGTCACCATCAGCTCCTGCAGAAGTCACCATGACACAGAGGCTTAGCAACCAGGCACATTCACCTCCTCAGTGTAAATAAGCAAGCCCTGCTTTTTTGACATGTGTAGCATCCCTCAAAGCTAGCTGATTTGTAACTTTTTAAAAAGCAGTTCCCAACAAACAGATCGAGGGCGGAGGGGAAAAAAAAAAAAAAGGCAAAGCCCTGCTGTGTATTGTGACTGATATTCTATCATGAGGCTTTAGGAGAGAGATAACCATTCACTCTTAACACACATGGAAAGCATTCAAATATTTTATTTCTTATGAACTGGAACTTCAGTAAAACATAGAAATTCAGTTTCCAGTGTATTCAATCACCAAACTTCCTGGCTTAATTTAATATAACAGATAGGTTCCAATCCTGTTTGCTCTACCCAGACAAGCAATTCCACTGAATTAATGGAACTATTTACATGAGTCAGGAGAACAGGATTTTACCTGTTTTCACCCCCATTCCTCTCATAAAGGTTTCCCCTTTTCCAAGGAAGATACCTATATCTACAGCTGGTGTCTTTTCTATTTTCTAAAGATGAATCACTATGTACTCATTGCTAGAGATGGTAGAATATCCCAAGGAGAACTAGGAGAAAAGAAAAAGACAGTTAAGATAAATTAGAGGAAAGAATACAGAAGAGTTTTCAGAAGAGTGAACTGTAGAGGTAAATTAGAGGTTTCTAAAAGGACCAAATATTAATAGAGCTTGCATAGGCAAAGAAAGGAGCTTTCTATTTTAGAAGAAAAAATAGAATTGAGAAGTACAATGATTTATAGGGATATGGTTTGAAAAGTAATTAAAGCAGACATAGGAATAAATATGTCCAAAATCCCAAAAGGGCGCGGGGAAAGAAATACACACTTTCACTAAAATACGATATTTAAAATGCCATTCTTCCACAGTTAATATTTTCGGCAGTAAAAAAAAAAATTAAGCACCCGATTATGCAGCTCTTACTATTGATAATGTCGCAAACAGTACTGCTGTGTTAGGCATTCAGATAAAAAGAAAAAATTAATTTACTCTTTTGCTGATAAAAATACCGCAAATAAATTACCCTGTGAATATATTACCCTGCACTGCAAAACGCTGCTGGGTAGCCAAAAAAAAAGACTGCCAGCTTGTAACAGTAACTCTCAAATTTCAAACTACAGTTGCTAGCATTTCAGGCATTATTTTGGGCAGAGGGGGCACGGAACTGAAATTCTGCCGGCCTCGGAGGGCAGGAGCCTCGGTCGCCCGGCGCTGGCAGCGGGGAGCGCTTTAATGCCTATTTCGGGAAAGGACGCTGCTTTTCACGCGCGTCCCTGGGCAGCCGCGCCTCAGAGGGGAGGTGTGGGTCCTGGGGCAGAGCGGGGTTTCCCCGCTGCCGGCGGTGCTGCGGGCCCGAGGGCAGCCGTGGAGGGGCAGGGGATGCTCTCACCTTCCAGGATGCTCTTGGCCAAGAGGCTGGGCGTTCGGACGTGCCTCTGGTAGACGGCTTTGCGCTCCAGACTTGCCTGCTTCCCCGTCAGCCCCTTCTTGTCCTAAGAGAGTGATCGTATGGTGCCGTCAGACCGGGGGCGCCCGTCCCGTCCCGCAGTGTCGCGTCGCGCCCCGTCCCCCCTCACCTCGGTGGCCTGTTGCCGTCGGAGCGCCACCTGGGCGGCCATGACGCGCTGCCGTTCCACCACCAGCAGGCAATTGGCGCACTGGCAATCTCGCCAGCGGCAGAACCGCTTGTGTCCCTTCAGGCACGACACCACGCCGTGGTTGCGGCACCGGG
>VYZQ01039954.1:1785-18507 GCA_013400655.1 Mystacornis crossleyi
TAGAGGCACTATTGTTAATGTGTTTTAGCAAGACATCCTATGCTACTTTTAAAAGGCAACCACTTGCTCTGGTATCACTGGTTTTTCCCCTAAAGGTGAAACTCTGGTCCCAACATGCGTGCTCCAATCTCTCCCCTCCATCTATAGCAGCGCTCCTATCCCTTTTACTCTGTGCAGCAGATTTATCCCACATTAAGAACTTCAGCATTTGAAAGATTAAGACACTGAGCACTGAATAGGCCAGATGGGAGATGGCTTATTAGCCATGAAGATCCATGCAGCAGCTAAAGGCCATCAAATAAAACAAGCAGGTGGCAGTCTCAAAACAAGACAGATGCTGTATTCTAAACATCAGGCACATTAAAATCCACATTGTAGGGTACAATGGAAAAAAAAATTCTTCAAATTTTTCGATTTTCTTTAGAACTGGATCAGCACTAAAGAGCTTCACTTGAGATCTCTCTCAAAAAATGGAATATTTACTGACAGAATCCCTTATCCTGTAAGATGGGAACATGAAATCCTCAGACTACAGCAAGAATTGCAAATGGCAGCATTATTTAGGGCAAGATCTTTAACATCTGGTGGTCAGTATTTTTCCAGATATAAGTCTGGCTTGAGACTGGTTCATTAACTTAATCTTTCCACACTATGGGATGGTTACAGAAGAGTTATCACTTTGTTAGCTCTCCACACTTCCTAGTTCTTCCACACAGGCTTGTAAATAAACTTTTCCCTGAAGTTTAGAAAAAAACTCACAAAAACAAACACCTTTTCCTCTGCTTATCAGACTGGTTAAAACGATTATTTGGACTCAAAATGGGCTGTATATTAAAATTTTAACTTGGAACACAACATAAAGGCATATGCTGAACAACTGGACTTCTGAAGAAAAACCCAAGCCAATAAAACCCAAATGAATCCAACCTTTTATTCAGGCCAGTGATGAAGAGGACTTGGGAAAGTCTTGATTTTCTCTTTTCTTCCACCCACTCTTTGAGAATAATACCAAGGGGAAAGCAATAAACTCTAAAATAGGGGGGACAACCTCTACCCACCAGAGCTAAACCCCACAATCATCTCATCAGATGCTAAAAACATCCCTAATATCTGTTCCTGAAGAATAATTTTTGTGACTTCTCCCATAACACACTACCAGCTTACAATTCTTCATGCCTAACAGTGACTGCTCATTATTTTTTCTTGTTTAATAAATGATCTCAATCTATCCTCATCTTTCACACTATGCAGTACACAAGACTCTGAATACCAAAATAAATGACAACACTATATAACTAGAATGTTTTTTGCTTTAAAGTGTAAAATATCAAAAGGCTAGAAAGAAATGTCTTACCAAGGAAATTCAACTAGCATATCAGTTTTTAATATTGGGCTCTAAAGAGCCTCTGGTAACATCTCAAAATACCTGAACTGAAGCTACCTGAAAGCTGGAGAGAGATGACCCTGGACAGAAGGAAGTTCCTTACAAAAGGCTGCATGTGTCCAGGAGAAAAATGAAGAGAATTTTACCCTCTGACAAATCTGACATGAGAATTTATTGTCCCCCAGCCTCCCAACTGAACCAGAATGACACAACAGAACTATCAATTGTTTCCTTAAAGACTGGTAAAGGAAATCCAGAAGGTCAAAAGACGATCAGATATAAAGCAACATCTAATGAAGCAGTCATACATAAGGATTCTACTGTCCAACAGCTTTGAGAGGTTTTCATAGTTTCCTCTTGAAGGTCTCAGATTATGCAAAAGTAGCGGTGAACATTTAAGCAGTAGTGAAATAGCTGTGTTTTTAGCCAAGGTGCAGAACCTCTCCCTTGGAGCTGACAAAGCACCTAAAGAAATCCCATGTAGAAAGCACAGTCAGTATTTAAAGACAGCCTCAAGGAAGATCCAGACCCACATACCTGTTGTGCTAATTAGTAAACAATGTAATCACAAACAGACTTAAGTGGACACAGACAAACAATATAATGGGAAAGATTCAGCCTGGCTGTTGCTAAGGCAACACAGCCTAGAGAAGAGAAGGCTCAGGGGTGACCTCACTGTGGCCTTCCAATACCTGAAGGGGCTACAAGAGAGCTGGAGAGGGACTTTTATCAGGGCATTTGTGATAGGCCAAAGGGTAACAGCTTCAGACTGAAAGAGGGTAGGTTAGGTTGGGTATTAGGACAAAATTCTTTACTGTGAGGGTGGTAATGCACTGGAACACATTTCCTGAGAAGAGGTTGGTGCCCTGTCCCCGGAAGTGTTCAAGGCCAGGTCTGATGGGGCTTTGAGCAGTCTGGTCTAGTGGAAGGTGTCCCTTCTTCCCATGGTGGGGAAATTGGAACTAGAAGATCTTTGGGGTCCATTTTAACCAAACTATTCTATCATTCTATGAAGTCCTGCTCTGCAAAATTAATGGAATTTATTAAGAGTATGGGGTAGTACAACATGGATAAAAGGCAACTAAATTATACTCTAATTGAGTTTCCAAATCTCACACTTAAATCTTGTGTAAACTAGGCAACCAAGTGAAAAAAGGGAAAGCTTTTGCATATAAAAGTATCTAAGGAAAAGCCATAAACTGTCTAAGCAGTTTCCACACTGCAGAAAATCACCTCCAGATCCCTGGGGAAAACCTGCATTGGTTTATGCTGTTCAATAGATTCACAAATTACCTCACAAAAGGGGATGAAGACTGTTGACAATACAAAGTCATACCAGACTGAAGATGAGGGCTAACTGAAGAACTGGAGAAGGTGTGATGTACAATAAGAAGAAGCAGTGATTATAGATTAGTATAAAGCAAAGCCTATGTATCTGCAGGTATGAGAAAATTCCGGGTTCCCACTGGAATCACAATCTCTGAGCTAGTAACTTCCACCCACAAAAATATCTGGATATCGGACAGTTTACTTTAGATCTGGACTGCTCAGTGCTCCATATGGATCAATAAATAGTTAGAAAAATAAACAGAACACTATTATGACAGTGTACAGAACTAATTTGTGCCTGTATTTCAAATATTGAGTGCAGGGTTAGTTAACTTTCTTTAAAAAAACCAAACCAACCCTAAAAAGTAAAAAAAACCCTTAAACTTCTGAGTAAAGTAAAAAAGAGCTCAGACAAAGGCAAGTTAAAAATACATGGAATATCTTTCATATAATCAACAACTGAGTAGATCAACCTTTGCAGTCTGGAGAGGTGGCTACTTACAGTTGACAGGGGAAATAAGACAAAGGCCTACAAATTGAATGGCTTGGAGAAGCTGCATAGAGACTGTGCCCTCTCTTGCCCAATATAAAATAAAGCGTCAAAAGACAATAGCTGAAGATCAAATCAAAACTAACAAGGGTAAGCTGCGGGCAAATATAATGAACCTGAACTTGCCTCAGGATGTTGTGGACCCAAATGTTTTACATGGGTTTTAGGACAGACTGTGCAAATGCATTAAAAAAAATAGACTGGAAGTGATGAAATTCAGATACACAACCCACACAGTCCAGACAGAGCAAAACACAAGCAAAAAAATCTGGTATACACAAACCTAACAGTGCTATAATAAACTTAGCATCTTAAGAAACCAGCTTCGAAAGGCTTAGTAACACCTAAGAAAATGCTGGCTGGTCAGCAATTAAAAAGATGAATGCTACAGGATGAAAGGCACTTTAGAGGGCTCTTCACAACTTTGATTTCCTATTTGCAATCGGTATCATTTAGGGATAGCTAATTAAACACTACAGCACCCTGTAATTTTGGGACATATACAGAAGGTTTTTAAACTGGCATTAGACACTAATTTGTAGAGTCAAACAATCTATACTTTAATGTCTTTAATTTCTGACTTTTCCCTTGTGATGAGCACAGCTAGTTGTATTTGATCAGGACAATTTGCTATACTATCTCCTTGAGGCCAATACATCTCCCTTGCTTTACAAAGTTTTTAAAAATATACGAAGGATAGAATGTATGTGCCTTCAGCCCTGCCTTGGTCCATCGTACAATCCTAAACTGTTTTACAACTGTAACAAGGTAGACTGCAAATCTGAACAGAGACGTATGATTTCATTAGGATGATAGAATCAAATTCCACCAATTTCCCCTATCCCGTGGGTGATTTCTCAAAGCAGACAACAATCCTCCCTTGTCCTCCTCTTATTCTCTTCAATCTTCAGTAAGCAGAAGGACTAAGTAACAGCAGCCATGTATCCTGAGAAGAAGCTGGTTTGTCCCCACGGTCAACGGACAGTACCTGTGCAAAGTTTTCTTGATGGTTCTACTGGTATTTTCTATCTCTAATCTCTCCCAGATGCAATAAAACTCTCCAGGTCATACCAGAATTAGGCAAAGAAAGTCAGCACTAACAGGCTTTCAAGTGCATATCTATCAAAGGCAAGTATTAACAACTCTGCCACTCCCTCCCATCATCCTATGTTCTGGGCACGGCCCCCAGAGAGGGACAAACTCTTCTTGGCACGTTATGTAATCTACATGTGTATTAACATAGTATTATTTTCTGACAGAACACAGGCTGGACTACTTTGCATGGCATCAAGGAAAACGTAAAACAGTTCGATATCTTAAGTCATCAGCAATACCTTTTAAAACACACATTCTTCTAGCCTATGCCTTGCCCAAATTCTTAATAGCTACTTTTTCCTGCAGCATCCCATGTGCACTAGCCATTACAAATGTTCCTGTGATTTTCCCCCACTCCATATTAACCCAAGTGCAAGTTCAAGGATGACAATATTAAACTCAGATGAAAGAGCTAATTAATCGTTACTCGCAAGGAGGGGAGCCCATCCTTTGAAAGCATTCCAAATAGGTATGCATCAGGGAATCAGTAACGGTCAACTAATTTCAATGGCCATTATCAGATCTACAGTGGTCACAAGAAACTTCAAAAATGGCTATTTTAAATTTACTTCCAAAAGGGTGGTTTGCTTACAAAAATAAATTAGCACTATCTTCTGATGTAGAAGTGATTTTGTAAGCTCAATGTAACTTCCTTTCATTTTAGCTCTGATAAATGTTAAAATCCATCTGTCTGTTTTAGAAGCCTTCCACATCCTTTGAATATGAAACAGTTTTCTTTTTTCAAATTCCTTTTTTAGTAATTAATGTACTGACAGTTCACCAACTGTTAAATATTGAATTTTCTTGAAAAAAGGAAGTGGAGTTCAAGATACTAAGGAGTACGTTAATGCAAAATTTTTCTGACACATTATAAAGAGTGTCTTAATGCCAGCAGATCACAGTTTTTTAATGTGCTACACCTGTCAGGCCATTTGTTCCAGTTTAAAGGTTCCTATGTTGATAAAAACAATAGGAATTTCACTAAATTTGCAGTAAATACAAAGACTATTGGAACAACTAGTTATGGTGGATTAGCTTGTAACTAAGATTTAAGCTCGTTTTCCTCTTACATATGGAATTTGTATGTGGCCCACTGTCAGTCAAAATGAACCTCCAAAAATGACAAGTCACAGTTCATTCAAGTTTAGTGAGGATGAACCCACGTGTGCCTTAGCTCTCCTTGTGGAGATAGCCCAGGAGTCTAGAAACTGAACCTAATTCACATTTTCTACAAAAAAAGAAGTCAAAAACTCAGTTTTCTGCATCTGGACGTACCATTTACAAATATGTTAAGCTGCCATGAAGTAATAGCAGTTGTCAGTGGTTAAGTCCTTTCTGAAGTTATCTTTCACTAATGATGAAGTGTCTAAAGATACTTCTACCTGTTGATTTTCATGTATGAACACTCTGGAGATAAGTTTGGAAAAGTTTTATAACTGAGAGATGTTATATAGGAAATAAATTTCCAAAACACCTAAGTGCCCACATGAATATTTTATACAACTGTTTAAAAAACTACTCAGGAAACTAAATACAGCAATTTCTTTTACCATTTATTGCTCAACCCAAAGAGTTTAAAAAAACTGCAACAAGAATTTTGAATTCAAACCCAGAGACAGACATACCGGCAAACCCCTCAAGCTCCAAACTTAGTGGAGGCTAAGGAAGTACTCACTACATGCCCACTTGGCTGAACAGTCTGATTACATTTCACACAGCTTTCACATGGCTTTTTATGCTACCCTCAAACACATTTCTATTATTGATTGTAGTCTGTTTATAGTATTTAAAATACCTTCTTAATTTATAGTCAAGCTTCTTACCCTGGGACCAACATACAGTTAATTAAAAAAAAATAGTTAATTTAAATTATTATTAAATAATATACATGGAATATACATTGTATGCATTAATTATCTATAACAATATTACGAAATATAATGAAAATAAATTTAAAAGAGAAGTTTGAAAAGTGGGTAAGTGAATATATATACACCCAGCTATAAGAATACATGCATATCAAAATACATAAGATTTCTAATACACATATATAAAATACCTGAATAATAATATTTTTAATACATTATAATGAAATCCTGAGTTATTAAGTTTAGGAATTCAAAAGTTCAATGAAATAACATTAGAGAAATTTAAATCAAAACTACATGGACTGTTAATAAGAAATTAAAGTGACATCTTTAGACAAGAACATGCTCTTTCCAACCAGCAAGGGCAAAGAGGCACAAGCCTACCCTCTGTTATGCTTTAATTCTACTAAACAAAGCTAACTATATTTTTAAAATTATTTCCCTGATTACAGTCAGACAATAAGAGAAGGAAAAAACAAGGGAATAGGAAAAGCAAAAATGATGTTCTAAGAAGAGATCGACGAAAGCAGCTTTTAAGCAAACAGACTTAACCTTCCTCCAAAGCAGACCATGCTACAAAAACAGAACCGAAAGATTTCCAAGATCACCACCTAAAAAGATTCTTAAAAGATCTCCCTATTCAGAACGTCTTTATTTTAAATCTTCATGCCAAATCATCCAGCACTGAAAAAATAATTTTGAACTTTTGAACAAAGTAATTAATGCATGATTTGATCTTCAAGCACTTATGTTCCCCACCTACCCACCCCCCCCTTCCTTCCTCCTGGAATTTGTCACACCCAAGAAATTAAATCCGTCAGCAGGCCTCACACCCAGCTTGTTGTCCTCCCTCTCGGCAGTACCAGAGCCTTCCCTGCTCTCCTGGCACGTATCTGCCATTGCACACGCCTGTTTCGAACGGAGGCTGATGGCACCATTTTAGAAAGGGACCGAAGTGCCAGAACTCGCTCTCTGGAGGCGGCAGGCACCGCACACAGCTGTGCCGGGGCGCCGGGCGAGGCCGCCGGGGAGCNCCGCTCGCGTCACTGCGCGCCCGCCGGGGGCGGGGCTGCGCAGCCGAGAGGAAGTTGGGAATGCCGAATGATCCCGAATCACGAACCTCACAGCCCGCGCTGCCCGCCCTGTCTGCAGGCCGCCAATGACGAGCCGTGCTTATGAGTGTGCAACGCTCAGACTGGCTGAGGAGTCCGTGGTAGTTCCACGCTGTGCTGCATTATCACAGAACCACGCAATAAGCTGAGCTGGAAGGGCCCCACAGAGATTACCAAGTCCAGCTCCTGCGTAGCACCATCCCCAAGAGTCACAGCATGTGCTCGAGAGCACTGAACTCTGTCAGGCTGGTGCTGTTCCAGTGCCTAAACACCCTTTGGATGAAAAACCTTTTCCTAATACTCAACCTAAATCTCCCCTGACACAACTTCAGGACATTATCTCAGGGTCTGTCACCGGTCACCACAGAGAAGAGATTGGTGACCCCTCCAATTCCCTTCACAAGGAAGTTGTAGACTGCAAGGAAGTCTTCCCTCAGTCTTCTCCAGGCTGAACGAAGTGACCTCAGCCAGTCCTCATATGGCTTCATTCAAGGCCCGTCACCATCTTCATAGCCCTACTTTGGATGCTCTCTAATAGCTTAATTACGTCTTATATTGTGGCACCCAAAACTGCCCCCAGCACTCGAGGTGAGGCCGCCCCAGCGCAGAGCAGAGCGGGACAATCCCCTCCCTTGCCCGGCTGGGGATGCTGTGCCTGATGCCCGCCAGGACACGGGTCGCCCTCCTGGCTGCCAGGGCACTGCTGACTCATGTTCAACTTGCCATTGACCAGGACCCCGAGGGCCCTCTCTATGACACTGCTTCCCAGCCTCTCATTCCCCAGTCTGTTCATACATCCAGGGTTGCCCTATTCTGCCCAGGTGCAGAATCCAGCACTTTCCCTTGAGCTTCATTATGGTTGATGATTGCCAAGTCCTCTAATCTATGGTGGTGTCTCTGCAGGGCCCTCCTGCCTTTCAGGGAGTCAGTAGCTCCTCCCAGTTTTGTATTGTCTGCAAATTTGTTTAGTAGCCCTTCCAGTCCTGTGTCCAGCTCATTAACGAAGATGTTGACGAGCACAGGGACGAGATGGAGCCACACTAGTGATAAGACAACTTGTCCCGAGGGTGTCTCCTATCACTAGTGTGGCTCCATCCTCATCCCTGTGCTCGTCAACATCTTCGTTAATGAGCTGGACACAGGACTGGAAGGGCTACTAAACAAATTTGCAGACAATACAAAACTGGGAGGAGCTACTGCTGTCACTCCATTCAGTACGACTGTGTGTGCCTGACCTGCGAGGCAGCTGCTCATCCATCACATGATGTGTTTATCCAGTTGTGTGCTAGACATTTTATCCAGAAATATACTATGAGGAAAAGTATTGAAAGCTTTACTGATTATAACCATAAAGACCTTTCTGTCCTGGCTCCTCTTGTGTGGAAGCAAACATAGGATGTATTCTTTGCTGGAGGTTGTATCCTTACTTCATTGATAGGCTCCTGAAAGAGAATGACACTACTTTTCCATAGGAAGGAAAGCATGTAGCCCCAGTTTCAGGTGCAGATGAAAGGTTGCCAAAGGAAAGTAATAAACTGTATTTCACTATCATCATTCCCCTTTTCATCCAAAACACCTTGGTGATTAGAAATGCATTCTTATTTCCAGTCTAAATTTATTCACATCCTTATTCTTCCAGTGCCAATATTACCCTGCAGTTAAACAACTCTCACCTACTATCATGGCTGTTTGCTATAAGAGAATAACATAAGAGAGTAATTTTATCCTCTCAACAATTTCATTTCACTGACCTAACAGTCTTGGTCTCCCACTGCAGGATAGCCTTTCTGCTTTCTCAGTCATCCTAATGTCACTTTTACCTATGTTTTTGCAGATGTTACAGTTTCTATCCTGTGTGCAGAGTGTTTAATATATACATTGTTTTACTCATCTGAGCACCTGTGGATATCCAGGTACATATGGTCACTAAATGTTTTTAGAAGAATATTTTCTTTGAGCTGTGAGTGCTGATGGTAACTTTTTGAAGGAAACAGATGATGCTGTTTTTGAGAACAGGAAAACTGGCAGATGAGGTACCCTAAAAAAATGTTTGGGCTTTCCAAAACAGACCTTCCCAATGAAGTGTGTCAGGAGCCCATAGTTACATACCAAATGGTTTTTAGATTATTGCCAGCTAAATGCAGTTAATTCCATGTGGATGCTAGACAGTGACAGAAATGGCAGAAGTGCTCCTTGTGTGATGTGATCTTATGTTTAGCTTTAAAGGGCAGCACAACTGGTTTGTCCAGTCAAGATGCCAAACATAATAATATTTTTATTACTGGGCCCCATTATTAAAGACCTCTTCTGAAAAGAAGCTGTTCTGCAAGTCCACAGAGGGATCAAATTTTGTAATGAAAATGTAATTTCTGTCAAGGGCCCAGTTCTGTTTCAGAAGCACACAAACTCTACTCTGGCTACTCAGCAATGACCGTCGACCATCTAGCTACTAATACTAACAGGTTCATTATGGTTATCCTTGGGGTTAGCTGTAGTAATTTCCATTGAAAATCCCCCCTTCTTTAATGTATTTTCTTTTGGTTCTGTTTTTGATATGCATACTTTCAGTTATTTTAAATTACTATCTGGGCCTTGAAAAACAGTCCCCTTAGCTAGTAATTCTGATACCCTTTCTGAATAATTCCTTAGCCTATGTTCCTTTAACTTAACTTTTATCTCCCATCTTCTCCAAATTAAAGAAAAAAAAATTCAGAGTTTCTTGTATTAACTGCAAGGTGCTGAAAATACTCTTTTTTTTAAACTTTCTTTTCCAATTCTATGTTCATTTTAATGTTTTTCATTTGTTTGTTATTTGGTTTTGGTTTTGGTTTTATTTTTGTTTTTTAATTAAACACTTGAGGAATTTTTTAATATTTTAAATTTTTTTGGCAAGACCTAATTATGTATCTTTTCAAGGAAAAAAATTACATGTGAGAGATTCCACTTTGTGTAATCTACTTTAGAACAATGCTTTTTACTACTTGCTATGACACCAAGTGTGATGTGGTAGGATGGCTATGGACAAAAGGTGAAGGAGTATTTTTAGTCATTAGAAACATCATGACTGAAAATGGATTAAGCAGGTTATCAAAAATAAAGCTGACCAAGAACTTTTATATACACACTGCACACATTTCTGTAGCTGCCCTAAGTGAAGCTGTATGAAACATGAAGGGAGGAATGAACACCAGGACATCTAAGATACCATCAAGGAGCTATGCTTACCCTTTCCCCTCTCTCAAGGGCAGCTTTTTTACAGTTACTTACATGGCTCCCCTGTAAATGAGTTCTTTGTGCATGGCTTGACAGATTTGAACAGTCCAATCTTCCATATGGGTGAAGGAGTCTAACTAGGTGTCCTGGTAATTATGGTAATTATAGTGGGACAGGATTTTATAAGATCATGATATGTAATGTGAATCACGGTTTTCTGCAGGAGTGAAAAGGTATAGATCCAAATATATCCAGGTCTAACACAGAAATGCACACATATTTACATTTAAAAATAACCGACTGGCTCCTTTCTCTTGTGTTCTCATATTTTCAAAATTTATGCTGGTATTAAACTTATTTGCATTTTTAAAGAATTCCAGTGATCAAGTCTGGATATCGAGAAGCTCAGAAATTCTGGGAGTTGTTTCCCTTTCAGTTATCTTGAGCTCCATATTTTATGTTTTGTGTCATCTTCACGAATGAAAAAGTAGCTTTTCTTACAGTGTGTAGCGTAAACTGGAAATTTTGATAGAGATAGTGGATGCCATACAGAAATCTGATGTGTACAAATTAAAATCTTGAATGTGCAGCACAGCAAAGTACTTGTGCAGAGGGCAAAGAAAATGGGGATGATCAGATGAATAAATTCATTAAAACTGGTTCTTCTGTTCTGAGCTGATAAAGGTGTTCTGACTGTGTATTGTTATACCAATAATGTGATTTTTTTCCCCCTGAAACCTGCAAAAGGGAATTGCATAATGATATTTTCTTCTTATGATGCCTACTTTACTTATTTCCATATTGCATTTCTCACAAACAGCCTACTTGAATTTTCTACTTTTCCTGATATTTTTTCGGCAATAAACTTTTTCTTCCAGACGTTGCATAAGTAGTACTATCCGATTGATGCTGTAATTTTACCAGCCTGGCTTCTTTTTCATTCCTCGTTAAGTAGAATTTAAAGTCAATAAAATGTACTAACATTTCAGGATCTTCTCCCAGATCTGCCCAGTAGATGCCTGGGATGTGCAGTGGATGGGATATTTGAGGAGGTGGTAGTTACTCCAAGACTATTAACTGCTTAATCTTTAGCCCCCAAGCTGGAGACAGGACGGCTCAGGCAGTTGGTAATGGGATAAAGCTTTTCACCTCTGAATTGCCAGCTCTGGGCCAGATTAGTAGGACAGAATATTTCCACCATCTGGTGTCTGGTCAGTGACCCATATGAGAGAAATCAGTAGCCATCCCTGCTACTGGTGAACAGCTTTACAATTAACTCCCCACCGCCCCACCCCCAGCACATACTGTGTGAGAGTGATTGCACCACAAAGAACTCCAAATGAGCACGAGGAATAAATCGCTCTAGAAACTTGATGATCAGGACTCGTCACGCTGAAGGGAGTGTGAGAAAATTTGCCAGCGTGAGCTGTCAGGGGATGCTGTTTCACTGGGAATAGTCACTTCAGAGAAAGCTAGTTTTTTAGACAGCAAACAACTGATGATTCTTGGCTGAAAATAACAACAGCTTGTAAGAAAAGTAACTTGATTTTTCTATGATGCAGAAAAGCTGAACTTCAAAAGGTAAATATCCACCAATAATATTTCTTGTTGGCATATGATGTCAATACTCAAACAGGATGAAAAGGATGCTCTTTTCAAATGTGTAACGCTTTTGTAATCTGAGACAGGTTAGCTAATTTAATGAATAAAGAATTATGAATCAGTGTGCCAAATTTGGATTATTTGTAACACAGCACTTCTGGACACTGCATCCATTTCCTATTTTAGAAATAAGGCCAGGTGTAATTACAGAATCTGTGAATTGGGCTAGTATCTGAATTTCTGTAGTTTTCGGAAGCATTATTCTGTCTGAACCAAGAAATGCAAGCTAAACTGTACATGAGAGAGAAAAAGCCCCCCTTATACTGTAATACTGAAAACAGTGCTTATACTGAAAATTGTTTGTTACTATAATGTTTTATTTTAATATGGAAAGAATAAACGAATGCTAACGAGTTTAAGGCTTTGCTGAATGTTCCTGAAGCAAAACTAGGCTTTTAGGGTGATCACTTTGAGAGAAACCAAACACCTAGGCCTTAATAAAGAGATTTAAGGAAATGTACAAAGAATTTAGGGTCTGATTTTCCGGGCTGAGAACGCTATTTGGTTTTGTTTGAAGTCAGGCATGTGGCTGGCAGTTACCGCAGTTTGAGAGCCGCCGTACCCCACGGCGAGCCCGGGCGCGTCCGGCGCGGCGCACGAGCTGCGCGCTCCCGCGGCCGAGCGCAGTCGCGCGTTGGCTGCGCTCCCGCCGCCGNCTGGCCCCGAGCGCGGGCACTTTTCAAACCTGTGTTCAAAGCTCTTTTCCAAACCGCATTCTCTTTGCACGCCTTTCCTGAAAGTGCCATTATCTTGCACTTGTGAGCGACTGTTTCATAGAACACCCCATCCTTTTTTTTTAAATTTATGTCTACTATTATATACCTATAGTTATTTTGTCATTTTACTCATCATTAGCCATGTATAGCCTGGGCATCGTAACCCTCGAATAATTTTTCTCATCCGCAGTATTCAAGAAACAGACCCTGAGTTAATTCGCACTATTAACAGCTTGCGAGGGCAGTAGGCTTTTAAATTAAACAAGCTTGGCTTTGTAAAATGTTGAAACTCAGGGTAGCATAAGGTAAAGACTGGAATTCTTTTTGTGTGTGTATGGCAAGAACTTTCAGATTTCAGTAACAGGCTGTAGAGGCTGTGATCTCACCTATGGTTTTTGTACTCTGGGATTTCACTTTCACAGAAGCCACATTCTGGGATACAAAGAAGTTGGCTAAGACACCTCAAATATGTGCTTCTTCTGTTAGGTCTTCAATCTCAGAAACATACAGATATTTTGGAAAGAATCTTTGCCTCTGCAGACTCAGTTAAAGACTAGCAAGCAAATACAGCAAAATCATGTTACCTTCAATTACAACTATTTTATTTAACAATTCTTGTTTCAAAAATTAGTGACTGTAATATCATTTTTTGTGCTGCCGTCTATACCTTCATTCTCTTTAATTTAATTTACTTATTTCTCCCTTTAATCCCTCCATGTCCTTAAATCCTTTAGTTCCGCCTAATCCTTCAAATCCTATAATTACTCAAACAAAGCATTTTAACCTTGTGGCCTTCCTGGACTCTTGCCTATTGCTTATGACGTGTAGGTCTCGCTTGACTAATGATGTTTACTGCTGCGTTTTCTTTCCTAGGATACTCATGGAAAATTTCATGCCACATAGGTCCCGTTCATAGCAGGGCTCAGTGTCACAAAATTACTATGAACATTGTAAAAATAGTGGTGCCTGCATGCCACTCTGAGAACAATTGCTTCTTTTAGTCAGAATTTATAGCTGACCTTGGTGTAATCCCAAATAATTAATCCCAGTAAAGCCTAGATTTTGATTATTTTGATTTCAGGTAACTATTCCCAAATTCTTTGTGTCTCTTCAAAAGTATTTTTTTGCATACTGTGTAAGGTGTATAACCAGTTCAATTCAGGCATCTAAGAATGACAGCATTTGATGATACTATGTTGGTTTGACTGAATATTTGTCTAAACACTTAATAAACATGTTATATTAATTTCTCTTAGAAAATTCTGAATATTGGATTGAGGATGCTTGTTTATGGTATTTATAATTTTTCCTGGAAAGCGTTTTGTAAAGTAGTAGTCATACCTTTACTTACTTCTTTTAATTTTTGGAAGAGGAATGAGTAGACCAGGCTCTAACTAAAATTAACAAGTGATTTTGTTAACAGAAATGATATTTAAAAAGATAATGAAGAACAATTTTATATAATAATATTAAGGAAAAGGAAATAAAGGTATGGCAGGAAATTTAGAAAAAGGCTGCAAATTTTAATGACCTACAGTACTGAAAGAAAATGCCTTGTTGACCATGGTGAAAGAAAATGATAATGTCATAAGGCACTGGGTTTTAGTAAGGTCCAAAAGTGCAGTGGAGAAAAGGATATAAAGACGGAAGGAGACTGAAAAGATATCAGAGTGGTAAGAAGAAGGGGAGTATCAAATTAAGCATGTGAAAATGCAGGAAAACAAATACCTGGAATGTGAGTTATAGAAACAAATTAGCCTGAAGGAATAAAGGAACTATATATGTGTATCTGTGAATTTTGTATGTATTTTAAATTATTATTAAATGCCATGATTCTAA
Source organism: Mystacornis crossleyi (assembly GCA_013400655.1). NCBI lineage: Eukaryota > Metazoa > Chordata > Aves > Passeriformes > Timaliidae > Mystacornis > Mystacornis crossleyi. Next base: position 16,554 of record VYZQ01039954.1, read on the forward strand.
CTGAAAAAAACCCACAATCCTGTTTTCAACATTCAGCACCTGTGTCAGGGGAAAAGTTCTAAACTGTTCTAAATGTTTTACGTAGTAAGAAAGATACATTTCTTTGGAGATAATGATAAACAGAAAAGTCACGAAACTGGCAACTTTATTCTGTGTTCAGCTGTTCCAAAGCTGTTGTGGAGGGTACACATGCTTATACAGGGATGTACATTGATAGCTTGAATCCTCTAAGCTCAAACAGAAGGAGATTCTCCTTGTTACTGTTTTTATGACCTGTGAGCAAAATTCTCTAACCAATGTTTGAGCCACAGCCTCTGGCCCTCACTTCTGTGCCTTTTATAAACAGTTAATACATCACATATTTACCAGATGGACATTGAGTGATTTTTTTTTCTAATGTACATACATTACTTTAAACTGCCTAAACAAACCATGGAAGCATTTATGAAAATATGCTGGGATGACTTTCAGGCACCAGAGACTTGCACATCTGGGCCTGACACAGATTTATGGCATCACCTTTTCCAGCATGTCTTTGAAAGAGGTTCTGCCTAAGAAAATATGAGTTCTCCTTATAAGGCACACTAAGCTCAGCTGGAAGCAACAGAATGCCCGGAACTATTTTCTCAGTATGATTTCTCGGGAGAATACTTTTTTTCTGAGATTGAGTAACTGAGACTAAGCTGTTGAAAATAAAACTGGTTCACAAAACATTTTTTTTTTTCCAATTTAGGATAACCAGACTCCTAAACTCACTTTCTGATTCCACACCGAAAAGGACATAATTGTAGGTACAAAAAGGGAGAACAATCATGATAAAATATAGGATGTGGGAGAAAATTTATTTCTGGGGAAGAGACATTGAAAAGACTTGTATGGTGCAATTTGTGGAGGAAACATGTAAGTTCAGATTTCCCCCCAGTGGAGACAACGAGAGCAGAGCTATCTCATGCCAAAGCTTACTAATTAATGAGGAGAATTGAGAATGACACAATACCCAGCACGCATTTCTTGTATTCCTCAATACAATTAGATTATTAAAGACACTACAAAGCAGCATTTAAAATGCAGATGCTGTGTCAAAATGAGTAAGTAGAAATAATACAGAGGTTTTTTGACCAATCTAACACTGTTTGAAAAATAGGGATGTTTTGGGACACGCACAGCTTTTATGCATGTGGACTCAGCAAATGTCTATATCAGCTCAGATTAACTGTGCAGTTGAGTTCATCTCTGCAGGATGTTACTGAGACAAATAGCACAGTATGATATGATATAACATAAAAGAGAAAAGTTAAAAGTTTAAAACAGTAAAAATATTACAAATACTTAAAATTTAAGGAAAAATATGCTAATTGGTAGGAATGTGACAAAAATGACACCATCTTAATACTGCTGCCAGACCCGTTATTTTCTTCTTTTCTTTAGCATTTGTCACTGCTGATAAAAATACTATGTATTTACTGCGTGACTATTTAAGAAAATTCATTGTGACTGCAATATCTTTGAGCTTACTGTTGCTTGCATGAAATTATTACAGATGTGAAGAAAAGCTGTAAGTGAAATAAATCAATTTAAGGACCAGCCATACTTGTTCACAATAATCAGTATTGAATTCCTGCAGCCTTTTAGTAATAATCATAATAGTCATTATGCACAATGAGCTCCAGTAGTCTACCATTATTAGAGCAACAAACCATCAGCCTGGTTTCCTCATTTTAGACCTACTTCTTGATGTTAATCAGGAGTAACTCCTTAAGCAAACAAGTTCTGTGATATTTTTCTCTTTTCACTAAATATAAGCTACAGTACCTTAATATGCAGAATCCTGTGTCTCTTCTGCAGCTTAATCTTGCATGATCAAGCCCTGTCTTCACAGCTGTTTCATGCTGGTTAAATACCATCTTCTTACTATCTTAGTTGACGCCTAGACAAAAAAAAAAAAAAAAAAAAA
>VYZQ01039955.1:9505-29532 GCA_013400655.1 Mystacornis crossleyi
GTCTGGCTGCCCAGGCAAACAAGCTCCTGGAGGCTCGTTGCTGTGAGTCTGCTCGGATCCCCATTCCTCAGCCTTTATGTACTTATTAGGCTTACAATAAACGGCACCGAGGCAGGCGCAGACGCTAACAAAGACGGGAAATGCCAGGCCTGGCCAGAATGAAATGAGTGTGTCGTGAGTGCTCTTGTTCTGAATGTGAATACGGAGCTTCTGTTGTGAGGGCAGAGGAGTGGCAGAAGGAGGGTGAGAGGAAGTTGAATCCCCTGTACTCAGCTCGTCAGGGAAAGCTGACAGCTGACTGAGCCCTGATTAAAACCTGTCAACCTGATCCTGCATGCAATATTCTTACTGAAATAAATGGGAGCTCTCTCTGATTAGGAACAGTATTGTACTATGTTGGTTCATATATTATTTGTATTTCTCTGGAATCCACAAGTCTTAACTCCGTTTGGAACTGCACTGTACTATACTTCATAAAAATGAAAAATAAAAGATACTTTCTCACTCAGTTTTGCAATCACGGTAGGAAAAAATAGTCTATCTGTCTAAGTTTGCACACTGTGTTACAGGTACAACCTGGAATAAAGTCAGCATCCCAGAACCCCCTTCCAGTAGGTAACATTACTCTAATTTGATTGGGTTTCTCAGCTACATGCCTGACCTTAGGACTTAACTCCCTCTTGAGTTTCATATTCTTCCATATTCCTCATAGTTTCAGGAGACTGTCAGATTCTGTAATACCACCCCGTGTGTCATTCACTTTTAATTTGTCTCTAATGTGCTTGAGGAGATAACAGTAAATTTTTGGAACTGATTTTCTTGCTTCCTGGAAATATTTGAGGAACAGAAAGCAGAAGAAATGTGGAGCTGAAAAACAGCAGCTTTTGAGGTTTACCTGTTTCTCTCAGAAAGTTATCTGAGGAGCTGTGTGTTTCCTCATGGTGGTTAATTAATGTCATAGTTTGACAAAGATCATGGAGTGTGGGAATTGAAGAGAGACTCTCAGTTTAGGAAACAAGCTGTGTGATTTCCCTTGGGGATCAGTGGTGTACTGTAGCATCAGAGGAACCTCTTGAGCATCAGTACCCTGCTCCTTTAGCCTGCAGCAGTGCCTGTGCTGAGGCAAGGGGACGCCCAGGTCTTCCTCACTCAGTTTCTGGCCTTTCTGCTGAGACAGCTGATAAATATGTCAAAAAGTGGTGCTGTTGGAAGATGAATTTATATTACAAGCCTGTGTCTCCAAATTGCCAGCTGGCAGTAACTCCGGTTGCTGCTGCCTTGGACCTGATTTGGAGGCTTGACAAAAGGGGAAAGCTTCATGTGCCATTGTCTGGCTCTATGAAAAAGCTCCTCTGGTTCTTTTCTAACCCACTGAGGAAGACTTTAAAGTGGGTTCATCTGTGTATGGAGATGAAATCACAGAGGAGGCCGGGCATTGGGGAGGCCCTTATGCTCCCCAGAGGCAGAGGACTTCCTGGGGAGTCCCTGAATACTAATACACCACCTGGGAAATAAATAGGAGGAACTGGAGGACTGAGCGGCTGCCGAGCTATGGCATCACTGCAGTTACAGAGGTGTGGTGGGGTGTTTGCATGGCTGGAGTGCAGAGATGTACTCAGGTGGAGCTACAATGCATGCATCTCACTCTTCAAGAAATACAGAGAAGATGGGAAGAAGGCTGTGCTTATTGTCAAGGAGAGCTCTAATGTGCAGTATGACTAGATATCTCCAGAGGTCCTTACAAACTAAATTTCTCTACAATTTCCCATGATGCATTTTCCTTGGAGGATTATTCCTCAGCCTCACAGATCCCTCATCAGGAGCCCAGCCCACATTGCCTATTTTCCTTTGTCACAGTTTATCCCCCCTGCATTCTGCTAGAAAACATTTTTCCCTCTTGGTCACTTGCCAAAATTAGCAATTAAACTGAAATTATGAAGACACTGCCAAGAGGACAAGTTTCTGACATCCTCTGCTGAAAAATCACTTGTGTCTGGGAATATTGATCAGGATTTAGTTTTCATTTTGTAGTCTCACATTCAGTTGCTTCTTGCAAGCATTGAGTTTCTGGTGGAAAACAGGGCAACCTAAGAAACTGCAATTGATTAAATGCTAAGAGTAGAGGTGGAACAGGTCTTCTGAACTAGAAGTCGACATTTTAGTACTTTGAAATATTAAAAGCCCAAGAGTCTGTTAGGATGAAGTCACAACAAGAATTTAAAGCTGTGGGTCTCATGGAGAGATGGACTGGGATAGAAGGTACTAAGAGAGGAATAGGATAAACAATGGGAGTTACACCCGTACTGACATCTCCAAGTTGCTTTGCCCTTAACTGGACCTTCCTTGAAATGCCTGATGATGATTTTTCTCCCTCAGTCCTTCATTTCTCCTCTGGCCCTCTGGCCACAGCCCTGGAGCCATCAGAAGAGGGAGCTTTTGCCCATGCTGCCCAGAAGCCTGTAATCATTCCCATGCCCAGCTGCAAGCAGGATAATTTTCTGTTGTTACAGCAAATAGTAACCTGGAATAAAAATTCATGTTAAAGCAGCTTTGCAAACCCTTATTTGAAGGAATACTACAACCAGAGCCATAGCATAAAGACATGCCTCATGAAATTTTGAAAGCACATATTTAACCTTTTTCTTAAAGCCTTTCAGAAACTACTCAGACCAGTCACTTTGCCTGTTCAATTATATTAATTTAGAGCGGATGAAAACTTATGTCCAAGGATAAAAGCAGTTAATTGTTTTATTAAATTGTGGTTTCGGTGCAGTTTATAGGAAGTACATAGTTTCATGCTTAACTGCTCTGGATGGTTCCTACAGCCTCCTCATTATTTGGATGCCAAAGCTTCTAGACCCTGTCACAAATAGCCTTCTGGAAGTTAGAAGACTGGAATGGATGGTGGTTGCCACCTTAATTCTGCGGTTACGTTTTCCAGTGTTTTTCAAGGAAGAGTTCCTTTGGCACCAAACGGGGAGTGACTGCAGATTGGCAAAGCCTTTTTCACTTAGTGATTACTCTGTGGTCAGAAGACAATTTTTCCAGCAGAGATTTTTCCGAGAAGCTGAATGCAGACAAGTTCAAATGCTCTGTGGAGTTACGGAACTGGACACTGCTCCTGTCTGCCAGCAGAAAAAAAAGGGAATGGCAATAAGCAGATGATAAAGCAAGCTGTGTATAGGTAACTGTGCTGATACTTTATTTTTTCTATCTCTGATCTTCCCACTGTAGGATCCAGATCTTTGTGTGGAGAAAAGAAGCTGTACAAATTAGGAAGAATGCACAACACTGCCATAAGAGAATTTGGACCAAGTTACCTGCAGCTGAGAGGTGCAATTTGACAGAGTCTATAGGGATCCAGTGCAGTGCAGTGAGCAGCTGAAACCCTGGGCTGCAAAGAGGAGTTACTGGGATACAGAAATCAAATCAAAATCACATGTGAACTTGAATGTCTCAAGGACAAGGAGCCAGTGGCCAGGCAGGGGTTTGTGCCAACCGTTCTAAAATGTCAGCGTTGCTCGTGCTCCATGGCTCAGGGACACATTATATTTTCTGGGTCAGGCAGCCTGAAAATATCCCTCTGGTGCAAACAGGTGATCCAAAACCTGGCAACTCAGCAACTCAGCTAGTCCCATGCCCTATGTATATGCCTCTGCGAACATGCTGCAACATAAGGCTGGACCTACATACTTGGCTAACAGCAAGAGGGGACACAGATACACAACTTGTGTCATCTGGAGCCAAGGAGGAGCTGTGGGCAGTGCTCGTGAGGAGAGCAGCTGCCTCCACAGCTCCCCCTCCCCGGCCCAGGTAAACCCTCACTGCAAAAAGGACAGCTTATTCCTCCATCACAGATATCAGTGCTGAGGTCTCCTGAAAGCAGAAGACTTTCTTACTGAGCGTCATTTTGCGCTGTCCCTGGAAACGTGTCACTCTGGAAAGTTTCTATCCACCTTTTTGCTGGATAGTACCAAGCATGTATATTTGTGTGTATGTATACGTGTGTGTGTGAGCGTGTGTGTATGTATTAGCTGTGTCTCTCACTAGACTGCTGACACTGTATAGGAGCAAGTCAAAGGACATTTTCACTTAATAGCTGGATTTCACCAGGAGAAGAGCTGCACATATATTTCATCTACCTACTGATAATGCAGCTACAATTAAAGCATCTACGACTGCCTGAAAATATTCTGACATCATTTTTTCTGGTTTCATCTACATTCGAAACTTCCTCTATAACAGTAGTGACTTTGATGATGTTTTGGATTGACTTCTTTGACTGATTTTTTATTTCACAGCAACTTGTTGTCTCCAAACAGATTTCGTTCTATATTACATTATATTAATACTCCCAAAAGCTAAAGTCATAATAGTACTCTTTGTTCTCACCATAATAGAACTGACATTAAAATGCTGGCATTTCATGTGGAATGGAAAATTGAGGTTTCAGATAGATCTAATCACTTTTCATTAATCCCTTATTTTAATATAGACTAAAGCATTAGGGGCAGGGACTCACACCTGTTCTATAGAATCCAGCTGTATTCTCATAAAAGCAGGAAGACATGGTTGTTTCATAAAATAATCTGAACCTTCATGCAAAATTTGGTTGGAAATCAGAAAATGTACTTCCAGCCAAAATCAGTCAATAGAGATTCTGTCTCTGTTTGCTGCTCGGATAAATTTGAACTTCACATGTCATGGTGAAGAAAATGGAATACATTAACATTGATGAGCGAGGTTGGCAAGCTGTCTCAATAAGCTGTTTGGAGTGAGGAACAATGTACACAGCTACACTTACCACCCCTTTCACTTCACTGAGTGAACTTCCTCCTCATTTTGTTGGGAACTCTGTTGGAGGAATAATTCTGACCAGCTTTTTTATTTATACCCACAACAAAGCCAAAGTTTTTGAGTTTTTGCATCTAGTAAAATACAAAACACAGTGAAGAACTCAGAACAACAGCACCTTCTGGTAGATAACCATTTGCACAGTCTTTGCTAGTTGAGAGTTGGAAAGAAAAATTTTCCCATGCCAAGGAAAGGTGAGAGGGGACAGCAGTTTAGCTTGCATCACATATCTTTCCAGAGTCACAAGCCAAACCACTGCTATAGATTTCCCCCCCCTCCCACACACTGGGCTTTCTAATGTGAGAAATATCTTCCCATGGAAAGCAGTGGTTACACAGTCACATGGGATCCTGCCTTACTCAAACTGTTGGTATCTGTTTTATGAAACAGGGCAGAGATGACAGAGTTACCCTCAGTCGGGAATGTCTCCTGTAAGCAGCAGCAGGAGAAGTCAGGAGGGAGTAGACAGGCTCCAAAAGACCCTCCCAGTCATCACAGAGAGTGACTTTTATTGGACTAAGCAGCAGTGTATTATGGGCCACGTACTTCCAGGAGAGCAGGGCACATAAATCTGAAGACAAAACCGCCCATGCTCCCTGAAGACCCTGAAATATTTTTGTAAGACAAAGTTGTTCAGTTCTGAGCCTTGGACAAATTCCAATCTAAGTACAGTGTGCTTATCCACAGTGCTTTGCCAGCAGCAGTAGGACACTTACGCATCACTGTCTGACCTCAGCAGCAATACCAGCGCTGTTGGAGCATCTGCTCCGCTCAGCACCAGCCTAGCTGAGAGTATTCCAGTGCTAAGCAGAGCATGCTTTAAGTATTAGATTTATTAATGTAATAAAGAATTTGAGAATGTCATACAATAAACTGCAAGATTTTTGAAAACCCCGAGCATATCCACCCAGAACCTGCAACGTGAGGAAGAGGGCTTGGCGCACCCAGATAGCCCCAGCACCATCAGGCCGTGAGCAGCTTGCTCACTGCTCTAGAGAACAGCCAACAGGGGAAACACAGCTCTGGGCCCTTGGATTGTCCCCCAGTTCACCTGAAGAAGGTAGGCATTAGGCACTTGCACTGTGTTTGTGGCCCAGAAGGTGGTCAGCAGCCTCAGTTATCTGTGGTTTGCTGTGCTTCATGTGCAATATCAAAGACTCTTCTGTGGATGGCAACAGGCATGTAGGATGTGCTGTACAGAGAGAGTAGAAGGGTCTGGAGAGTTCACTCACATGCTAGGGAGGATGGCTTTCTACAAAGGCAGAGCTGCCTGCTGGGGCTTTAGAAGGAGATAGAAAAGCAAGATAATAACCTGTGATTAATGTGTGGAGCTCCTCGTCTCACTCCCAGGCTGCTTTGCCTTTCTATCACTGGGAACAACAGCATTTCCTTCAAAATGTGTCCCAGGCGAGACACAGCAGGAGAGAGATTTGAAGCAATGGGAGTTGATGACACCCTCACCTGCAGGAGCCAAGGAGACTTGTTGGTTGATGGATGTGCTGGACATAGAGATGAAATGAGCCAATCTCTTTCTAAAAACCTTTCCCACGAAAAACCCTCAACCAATCAGCCAACCAAAAAAACATAGATGAAATGAGGACTGAGGCCATTTGGAGAGGTCTTAGCTCTTATTTTCACTGTTCTGCCATGCGTCTTGAACACTGACAAGATGTTTTTTCACTCTGCTATATCTTAATCTTCTACTAAGGCTGGTACAGACAAAAATAGGATATGAAGTAACATCACAAAAGGACAGTGATAGGCCTATGTTGTTCAGGACATTAAGCCTTTGGAAGCTCTTCTTTGAGACTGAAGGAGGTGATTGTCTCCCTCTGCTCTGGTGCAGCCTCACCTCAAGTCCTGTGTGCAGTTCAGAGCACCATAATATGAGAAAGATATTAAGCCATCAGAGAGGGTCCAAAGCAGGGCCAAAAAGATGGTGAAGGGCCTTGAGGAGAAGCCATGTGAGAAGCAGCTGAGGTCACCTGGTCTGTTCAGCCTGGAGAAGAGGAGACTGAGNCTGATGGTCCCCTTCTAACTCAGCATATTCTGTGATTCTGTGAGATCTTGCAGGCAACTCAGGGCAGTGGGAGCCACAAGAACTCTACCACCATGTTCCCTGAAAAGTCTGCTCAAAGTAGCATCAACATGGAAAGTTAAGATATTCTTCATGAGGATAACTGTCCTAATGCATCTTATAACTATTTTTCTCTCCTGTTTCTATTGTTAGTGCTATCTGGTAATCAAACCATGACTGAGGAGTTGCAAAGAGGTATATGACAACAGTAAGAGGCATTTTTCTTCCTCATACAGCTTCTAGATTCACCACCAAGTTCCCAGCCCCAAAACACTGTCTGTGGAGACTCATGGATATAATGTGAAATAAATTAGTTTCAGGCTTCACCCAAGGCCGCTACTTTGAGCCACTCTGACTCACAGGAACCCACAGTATTGCCTACAACACCATAGTGGGGTTTATTTTATTGTTTTCCTCTGAATTAAGGCCACAGTAATAACAGAGTGTCATGAGACCAGCACCAAATAGATGAAATCCTGCCAAGTGAAGCTGTACTTATGTACAGTGTGAAATCATCAAGGAAAGGAACTGCCCAGAGACTAAAACATTTCCATGTTAAAGTTATGATTTAATACTTGTTTAAGTTAAACATTAATATGGGTAAAGCAATCTTCAAAACAGAGCCAGTGCAGAGTTGATCCAAAAGTCAACAGGACAAAAGAATCTGGAGCAAAAATCTGAGCCAAACCACTGAAGCTGATAATGTCTGGCAAGAAAATTCACGTTGGAGAAGAGCTTGAGGACAAAACTTCATTAAAAAACACAGATCAGACCTTGCCCTTTTCTTACTGTCTCTCTGCCTTTATTCTGACCAGATGTAAAAGACTCATGATCTTGGAGGCCTGGGATATAATTTCTAAGAGGGCTCTGCAGGATCAGGATTGCTTCTGCACTTGGGGATTCAGATTCCAGCCTGAGCTGCAGCTGACCTTGCCAACTTGGAAGCACAAGGACAGAAACCTTTAAGTAATTCTGGCCCAAATGGTATTTACTGACAGAGAGCTGGTCTTGAGCTTGCCAGCTATTAACTGTAGATTGACAAATTATAAAGGCTTCCTCTCATCCATCAGGGTATCCACTTCCCATTATTCTGGGCTAACAGTCTGTAAAACGAAATGGCAAACAGAGCTTCATTAAAACAAAGCAAGACACTTCCTTGGCTGGCAGGTTTGGAAGAATAGGAACCGAGTCCCAGGGCCTGCACTTCCAGCTTCATCTTTGAATAGATATATGGGGGAAAGAAAGGACAAACCATGCTTTCACCTGTCTGTACCTCAGTCTACACATCCATCGAGCAGGGACACTGCTACTCAGATGGAAATGAATTACAATTTATAAAGCAGTCTGCAATGCTGGGTGGATGAAAATATCAAATTCTGATATTCCAAAACCATCCAGGTTAGCTTTCAAAGCACTAAATGTTTTTATTAGTGATTAAATAACCAGGATACGAGTTTTAAAACCAATATCAATCAATTAATTAATTTATCATCTGGCAGAGTACAAGGGAGAATACACTCCTCTGGTCTAATCCCATACATCTTGGCTTCCCTTACTTGCCCAGATTCCTCTGCCCTGACTGTACACCTACAGCTGAGGCAGCTACTGAAGACAATAATGCTTAACTCTTCCACTGCAGAGAGACAGACACACACCTTCAGGAGTGATTCAGATCCTGGCTGGGCTGACTCAGACCCTGAAAGTGTCTTTTTCTTTCCAGGTCCTAGACTTGGTTTGTACTAGGAAGTTAAATGTGTCCAAGCTGAGGCCAGACTGCACCATACAGCTGCCAGTCAGGCAAGTAAATCTTCCTGCTGTCCTCATCAAGGTGTCTGTGTGGGGTCATGGCAGGCTCCCAGGTCGTGACGGGGGACTGTTTGAACATGGCTAGTGCCCTCCACTACACCGCTGTCAAGGGCCCTTCTGACAGCACAGCAGCATTTCAAATCCTGTGCCCTGTGGCATTCCCTGGCTTGTTTAATTTATTGGTGGAGGCACACCCTTAGATGTATGAAATCAGTTTCTGAAGTTAGCTGAGCTGTGCTAGAACAACACAGCTATGTGAGGGATGGGGCTAACTCTTTCCATCCTGTAGCCATGTGACAATCCAGCTTGTCAGGAAACAGGGACAGACCAACATCTATGTTGTCAAGGTAAGTCTATGTAAGCTAAATACTTCAGAGGAGCTCAAGAGAACCTCGTGCATCTCCCAGCCTCTGTACACAGCTGGAGAGGGCTGTGTGTACCTGATACACAGGTTAAAAGGATTCTGGGTGCCTGGGACTTGTCCATAGTCTGACTGTGAGACAAACGCAGGAATGCAAGTCAGGATGTCTGAGCCACAACCCCCTGCCTGAACCAGGAGACTGCACTGCCTCACAACTATAGTCTGAGCTCGTTTGATCCCACTGCTATAACCACCCCCTAATGAGGACCAGATACATCAGCCTCCACAAGGAGACAGGGAAAAGGAGGGAGGATTTCCTCCCTAATACCATAGAAAGAAGAGTAGTTCCTGGAATATTTACCAAGCCACTGAACCAAAACTTTGTTTTTATATTTTGTTTTTCAAGGCTTTTCAGCTTCTTTTTTACTTGATAGGTATTTCACAGCCCAAATCCTTGAGTCGTTCACTAGAAACCTATGATGCAAAGGAAACACGGCCACATTTCATGTCCCAGCATCGAAAAAGCAGCTGCTAGTGGAAAATCACATGAAGTAAGAAGTGTGGGAGTTACTTGCATGTATGAGGCTCCTGTTCTTAATCCTCAGCATTTAGAGTACTGCTTTTAATTTGCCTTAAAATATTGAAAAAATGAATTAAAACTTTACATGCCGAGTAAGAAAAACTGCTCTACATTTGGCCCTTGAAGTGCTTTGATTTTATTTGAATGTAGCTATTTGGATCACATGGATAGCAAAAGACACGTGTCTCAGAGTGGCAGCTTTTATTCTTTCAGGGCAATCAACATCCCCTCAATGCAAAGGATTAAATCAAAACTAAATTAAGAGGCGTACTACAGAGAAGGCTGGCTGTGTACTTTTCAATATGGACAAAGCAACCCTTCTCCTCACTGGTAAAAATTCATGCTAGTGCAGAGACCCAGCACAAAGCCTAGACACCACTTAACATCCTGCTGAGGGTTTAAGTGTTGGCTACGCTTTGTGCTAAGCCTCAGTAATGGATGGAATATCACCCATAAGAAAGAACAGGGACAAACTGCATTTAATTTTTGCCTGGGTCTGATTCTATATTTCCAAAGCCCTTTTTTGGTGGAAATTTGGAGTCAACGTGAGACACAGGATGCGATTTCGCATTTCACCTCATACCTGAAACCTGCCTTTGTAATGAAAGGGGCATACACATATATTATCCAGGATAATATTTCTTCAGTGTAAATGTACACTGCACATAAAGTATCTGCAGACCAACTATCAAAGACAGTGCCACTCACCTGAAGGAAACAGTGTGACATGAGGAATTTTGGCTCAGGGTCTTCCGTGGGGACTACACAATCCATGTCTTCATTCCCACACTAAGAAGCATTGTACCTGTACCATGGCCATGCAAACTGACCTGTCCATGCAATTTCCTTGGGATCCTGCTACAGAGACTACTGGGACTCCAGCTGAGTTGCCAACACTGGTTCTTCACTCAGGTGTCACTATATTTTTTCCTATAATGGCTATCTATGCGTGTGTACCAGATTCTGCCCTCAGGAAAGAGGCTGCAGGTGATGTTTGTGGTTATTCTGATCTTCCCATAATCTATTGGTATGTCCAGCCGGGGCAATCATGTGGGTTGGCTGCTGTAAGAGTGAGTGACTGCGTCTGCGCATGGTTCCATTTCTACACAGCTGCTTCAGTCCTGTCTTCTACAGCTGCTGCTTCTCATGGACCTTCATAAAAGGAAGCTCAACTGGAAGTTAAAACTCCCCAACTCATCACACTACGAGCACGTTTGGAACAAGATCCCAAACTGAATCCTGGAGGTAAGAGAAGGGATATAGGAGGCAAGCTATGGTATGTGTGCATGAGGGAGACTAAATGTCTTTCTTTAGATAGGTTGAAATAAGAAAACAAGAGAAAAAGCTTAAGCTGGGGTTCAGTTGAAGAATTCACTGAAAAAATTGTGACAAACACAGCTTAGATGTATCCTTCCCACAAGTATAAAGATATTAGGCAGTAAAACTGCCTTAGAAACTAAATCCACATTTATTTCAATGTACCATCCCAGGTGTGAGGCAGAACAGCTTCACTCAGCTGAGCTGGTGCACTCAGGCCCCCTAATCTCGATGGAGCCCTGGGCAGAAGCCATCTGTCAGCTTCCAACTCCAGGCTTTTCCCTGTTCATATCAGAGAGTGAGCCAAGGAAATCAGAGGGTCTGAGAAGTATTTTCACATTTTCCCGATAGATTCTACCACAAATGTAACACTGTGTGGCAGTTAGCACCAGGACTGACACAGCAGAGTGGGCAGAGGGCTGTTATGTCCAGCATCCTCTTCCCAAAAACCTGCAGCACCAGATGCTGCTAGGAAGGATACCAGAAATTCTGTGTAATCTGATCCCAGAAGAACTTAATACCTTACCAGTTCCAAAAATCTGATCTTGGTTGGGTTTGGTTTTTTCGTTTTTTTTGGGTTTTTTTTTCTTTTGAAATATTTTTCCCATTCCTCTGGATATTCTCACTGGCCATATAAATGCATTGGCCCTTCCAAGAATCCTGCTAAACTGTTGGTATTAATGGCTGTGTCTAGACCACTAAATTAAACAGGGCCACGACACCACTTCTGACACAGCTTCATGCTTGTCTGTGTTGTTTCGTGGTCCCTGGACATGGATTAGCATCAGCCAGCAGAAAATACATACCTGTTAGCACAGTGCAGAGAATGGCACATTCTTGGGACCATTCCCAAAAAGTAGGCTGGGTGTGGCAACCCTGTTTTTAAGGCTTAAAGAGTTTAGTCAGGTGNAATTCTCTCCTCGTGCTGCTTTAGGCTGGGATAGTTAGTTTTCTTCACAGTAGCTGTGTTTTTGGATTTGTGCTTAAGTGTTGGGATGTTTTTTCGTTTTTTTTGGGTTTTTTTTTCTTTTGAAATATTTTTCCCATTCCTCTGGATATTCTCACTGGCCATATAAATGCATTGGCCCTTCCAAGAATCCTGCTAAACTGTTGGTATTAATGGCTGTGTCTAGACCACTAAATTAAACAGGGCCACGACACCACTTCTGACACAGCTTCATGCTTGTCTGTGTTGTTTCGTGGTCCCTGGACATGGATTAGCATCAGCCAGCAGAAAATACATACCTGTTAGCACAGTGCAGAGAATGGCACATTCTTGGGACCATTCCCAAAAAGTAGGCTGGGTGTGGCAACCCTGTTTTTAAGGCTTAAAGATTTAGTCAGGTGGGTGTGAATCATAACACGCCTTTGGATTCATGCCAGGAAGCAGTCACTGGTCTGTTGCATTTAGCAGTACAACTGCAGCCAGTGGGACTCTTTCATAACAAGCTCCATGGAACAGTTAAGCACACTGGGAAAAGCATCACTGGGTAGTTTTTGAAGAAATCCCGTGATATGTAGATAGTAGCCTGATCACCTTCAGGGGAAGAAAACATCATTTCCACCAAGGACTTGGTGCTGTGTCAAAATACATACTGTGCAATGAGGGTTTTGCCACACTTTTCAAATGTCATCAGCAACCTCAGATTAAACATTTACAAAGACAGCTTAGCACTGTCCCTCCCAAATACCTTCCAACCCTGTGGGCACGTTCAAGGCTTGTTCAAAACAGCTTGGCTTAAATCTGATCAGTCATCTTCAAGACAAACACAAAAAACTTCTAACCTGAGGTGCTTTTACATGAGTATCCAAATGGGAGGGTTTGGATTGCCTCGGCCAGCTGCCGCCCTGAACAGCACTCTTCAAATTGACAGCACACAGGTATTTTCACAGAGGCAGGGAACATCTCTTTGTTCCACACCACAAGGCTCCTCAGCCTGGTCCTGCGGTCCACTCTGAACCCAGTTTGAAATGTCTGCATCCTAGCCACACTTGCACTTATACTTTTCTAAGAATGGGAAGAAATTGTCCACAAGGTCTCTGTTGACCTTAGTAACACAAATACAAAAATATTTGCAGTCAAGTTAAGTAGCAGAATATGTGTCCAAAACAGTATTGAGTAACCCTCCTTGAGGAGGGGAGTGTCTGTAGAGTCAGTGGGAATTGATACTGGTGTCTCAGAGGACTTGGGAATACCAAGGACAAGGCACACCAAAAAAGGCATAAGTAAATATTTAACTGAAGACTGCAAGAACTTTCTCTTTTAGGTAAATCACTCTCCATATCTGGGTTCACCCCAAGGTGAAAAGGGCAGAGGGCAATTAAGTGGGCATCACCCAAGTAATTCCAGAAACAAAGAGTACTGCTTGGGAAAATCATTAACCAAGAGTGAAAAATAAGCAGTTTGAAAAGAAATTGGGAAATGGATGACACTGTCTTATATAGAGATGAGAAGTGGATATTACATTAACCACATCTGACTTGAAGCAGTCTGCTGCCTCTGGCATGTCCCCCTGCAAACACTTTCCACCAAGAGATAGAGATAGGTATGTCTGGAAAAAAGGTCCTAAGAGATACATTCAAACCCCGTTCCTCAGGAGATGACAGTGAATTTTGCCTCCTGAAATCAGGGCAAATCCAGTTTGCTCTGAAACATGCATCCATTTCCATCCATACGTGCAGTTCTATTGGGTTCCTCTGTTGCATCCACACCCAGGCCCCAACAAACTGGATGGATGCGCCCAGGAGAAGAAATATGAAGCCAGACAGATAGATTCATGACTTGCCTTGATTTAGCAACATTTATAGGCTGGTGAGCAGTGTGTTTTGTGGCCCTCTGGAAAAATCAGTGCTTTGTTTCATTCATCTATTGGGATGGCTTAGGAAAAACATCTATGACTTTTTACTTACCCTTGCAGGAGAGTTTGGTTAATATGGTAGGTACATAGTTCTCCCCAAAAGAGTTCCCAGTAGGATGGTGATAATTCAAGACTCCAAAAAACCAAAATGGGGAAAAGTTAAAAGCTGTATCTCTGTCTAAAACTTAAGCACCACTGAAATCAATTGTAAGGTTATTGCTGCCTTTGACAGGAACAAGAGTTTACCTTCTAGAGACTTACTTCCTTTTCAAGAATTTCAGATGGCAAAAGTACCTCTTGTTTTTCCACTGCTAGTTTTAAAGTTTCACAAATGACACTTTTACAAGGACTGATTTCACTATAATCAAAAGCTTTTCTACTTCACTTTAACATTAAACATTGTGCAAACTCATTTTGGCTGAAAGGGTAGTCATTTTTACGTTGCATAGTTCTTATGACAAACAACTAAAATATGCATCTGGAGCTCTTGGGCTTGTGGGACTTAAATCATTAAAATATTTTTATGGGGAAAAAATTATGAGTACAAGATGGAAAACTACACTTTCGCTCTGAGGGAAAGTTCATTCAAGTGTACAGTATTCAGGGCACACAAACCCACTATTTAAGCATACATATGCCTCAGATGCACTATTTACATGTACAGTTCCCACTCATCTGTGAGTGTGCTTGTGTGTGCAATGTTTACAAGGCCTCTATTGCATTTGGCCACATTTACTTTTTTATTCAGCAGCCCAGTTTGAACTGGAACCCACTGGTGTTTGAAAATGTAAGGATCAAGCTCCTTAGATAGATAGAAGAATGATAGAGACCTTTTCACACCAGAAAATGCCCTGTAAACACAAAGTTTGGTTCAGCCATGAGAAAGATTACTGCAGGGCATCCTGCAGTTTTGGTGCTTCCCTAAATTGAGGAACAATGCAATGACGATTTTTGAAATACCTCTGCATCATAAACTGAATGAACATGTTAAAAAAAGTGACACTTAGCTGCTTTCTTGGCTTCGTCCCCTATGCTTTTACTAGTCCCTTACTAACAGAGTGGGTGAGTGATCTCACCATACGCCAGCATGCCAATGACTGCTTGGTTGGGATGAAGGGCATCCCAAGGTACATGAATGTTGGGAAATATCTGCTGGAACGGCTTAGCTGNAGCTATTGGTATGAAACTCAGTCCTCTCTCTTTTCCCCAGGGCAGTTTTATAATATTCATATTTCTTCAGGGTCCAAGAAAGGAAAAATAACTTTGGGCAGTTTTTCAGTGTGTCTTATAAGGAAAGTCCATGATATATGGGGGAAAAAACTGTAGCCTATCAGTGCCAAAATGGTTATTTATATGACTATCTGAATAAAAGCAATGTGGATACTGTGACTTTGCCATCTGTCCAGTAAGATGCACCTCAGGTTTGTTTTAAGCCTGTCTGGGTAAAAATCAACATGCATTTGCTGAAACTCCTCTCACAGTGCCCTGGAAGGGATCCACCTTCATCTTAGGGTCAGTTCACACATTTTGGCTTGCAGATATGAAAGCTGAAGTTGTTTTAGATTGGTGTGTACAGCTGATGGGCAGTCATTCATCAAGCTGTAGTAACACAGCCCTCTTGTTGCATTCCTGCAAGCTGGTTTGGATGCCTGGAATGGCAACCCCATGTTCCCTCTCAAACCCCAAAGTTCAGTGCCTCAGTGCTGTTCTACAGAATAAAACCAATGAACTTTAGCGTCTGTGCAAGGATGCCCAGAGGACAAAGCCCTTAGTAATACCATTATCTAAGCCTGTCCTTCCCTTTTCCTTCTCTTTCCCTAGCATTAGGATGAAGCTACTTGATTTATCTCACTTGACTGGTCTTTGTCCACTTGCTTGCACTGGCTCCTGTATCAGCACTTCCAGCACCTCTTTAAGGTGTTTCTACTGCATTCATCCAGACAATATGCAGAAACTTACTTTCTGTACCTTTAGCTTTCTTTTTTTCCCTCTCCATGCCCTCTTCCTGGCATCTGTCACCACCCTGTTGTTGCCATAGCCTTTCTCAATAGGTATCACAAGCATTTCTCTAGAAATAGTCTCAGGCTCAGTGTGTGGTTTCATGGTGTATTCAAATAGTGATGCTGGAGTCAGGAAACAGTCAGAAGGAGCGAGGCATGGAGAAAAGTAGAGGTGAGGAAAACAATTGATGACTTCAAACAGTTCTGCCCAAAGGTAGTCTGTGCTGCAACAAACTGTTTGCCTCTGTGTAAATCATATCTTAGGGTTTAAAGCATGCCACAGACCTTACTCTTTAGAAGCAGGTGGCATAGGAACCCAGGAAACCATCTGTTAAAATACAATCTCAGTACCTGCAGGTCCATTTACCCTGAAGTCTCTCAGAAGAGATGTTGCCTTCAAGCTATAGTTACTTAAAATTTCACCGCATGAATGAACATGTGGCTCAGAGAAAGCAGCCACTGAAACACAGGAGAGTCCCTGTTAGCTGTTGTTTTTGTAGAACTCTGTGACTCAGAGCTCAGGTTCCATCTGGTAGGAGTTGGTGGCCTGAGCAAATGCACATAGATTTACACCAAGGGATTAATCACAGGCCTGTTTTACAATGAGTTCTAGTCTTTGGAGGAAGGGGAGCAGTCACTTTTAAAGTAAATTTTTTTTCTTCAATGAGATGAAAAAGATATTTTCTTAATTCTTATATGACATAGGAAAATCTTCAAGGGAGTAAATAAGGCAGTCAGCTTCTGTCAAGTTATCTTACCAAGTAAAAAAACAGACCATTTGTATGTGAATTGAAGGTATTAAAGCAGAGTTTTCTATAATACGATTTTTTTTAGAGATGTTAATGGGATCCAGGTAATATGATTTACCAGTTTCCAAGGCATATTTCTGATGAGTGTACTCTGTCAAGTCTAGCTGAAACTCTGACAAAGGATGGAGTTTCCTCTGGTTCCTGTGGATAACTATAGTGCTTCTTGCATGAGAGTGAATTTTGTTATCACTTATTTTGTATTATTCACCACTGATCTATATATTCATCCTTATTCCATTTTCCAGTAATACATTATGCAATAGAACATCTGGCATTTGGTGTTTATTCTCCCATCCCTTCCCTGCGGGTAAAGGTGAACACAACTGCAGCATGCTCCACTGGGAGCTGAGACTGAGTACGTTCAGGTTTTTGGGTTATTTTTATTTTCTTATAAATGTTAATAATCCCATGGATTTGCATGATTCTGTTTGTGCTTCTTTTTGTTTCGCTCTGTGGGATAATACCAGTTTAACGCTTCTGCCTTTTGGACATTCGTGGCGTTCAGGCCTTGTTCAGTCAATGAGAGAAGCGCAGCATCTGCAACCAGCAAACAGGGTTGGCTGTGGCTGCTGGGGCTCCTCAGGCCATGTCCAAGGTCCAGCTCTGCCACATGGTCATGGGCGAATGACTGTGTGAGGGAAGGGACAGCACCCTTCTCTCACACACTGCTTTATACCCCATAAGCTTTCACAGGACCACACCACACAATTGCCAGTCTTATCTCAGGCATTTGAGTTAGGTTATCCTCTGAGCAGGACAGCAGCAAGGTGTTTGGATAGCTGAGGTTCGCTCTTTTAAGCTTCTTGGGATTCTCTTCCCTTCTTTTGTCATCAGCTGCATCTTTCAGTTACCACTCCTGATCTCAGCATTTCTTCCCAGCACTCTTCCCCTCTCTGTGTAGAGATCCATTATGAGGTCGTGGCTCTGCTTTAGGGAATGATTTCCATATGAGTTTTGTGTCAGAGTCTGAGAGAAATCCTCTGGCTTTCCCAGCTGACCCACTCAAGAGCAAAGCAATCTCAGTGCAAGCAGAGCTCACAGATGCAAGGCCACATTACTTACACTTCCCCTGTGTTTTTATCTCCATGTAGGGGAGGTTAGAACCTGTCTCAGTGACAAAGTAATCCAGGAAAAAAGGTGGAAAGGACAGACTAGCACGTGCCCGCTTCTCAAACAGCTTTGCAGAGTAAATAAAAATGCCTTCTTCCATCTTGATTGTTTCTCAGTGTTGGCTTTTTTACACCTATAAAAGGAGGTGTGAGCTGTCTTGCTGCATCTCTGCCAGGATTGCAGGCAGCACCAGCCATCACTGAGAGTTGTTTTTCCGGATATAGCCTGTCAAAATGGAAGGAATGAGTCAGTGTTGTGCAGAGCAAGAACAACAGAATTAACACCTATTTCATGTGTGTTCCTGTCTCTTTTTGTTGCAGATGAGGAACTTGAATTGTTGGGGTTTTCAGCACTACGATTCCTGGGTGTCCTACCTGTGCAGTCGTACTGATGGGATCCATACGCACACGTCCTGAGGTGCAGACTTGCCCTGTAGGATAGTTGGGAAATTCTCCTTGTTGGCACCTCTTCAAAGGCTGCTTCCCAGCCCCAGCTTTGGAAGACAACTAAAACTGGTTGTGGGAGAGAGCCCGTGACAGCCTCCTGCTGCTGTCACAGGTTTGTTTTCAGAAGCCGAACGCTGGTGTCCTGCCAAGCTGGATACCTGGCAGTGGGAACGCTGATGTGAGCGTGCCCGGGGGGTGCTTATGCACTACAGGCTGTTTCCTATAGGTGGAGTGAGTTGTTTATTGCTCTATAGTGGTTCTTCACGTTTGCAGGGTTATTTGGTAGGTACAGCATCACTCAGGGCAATCTGACAAATTCATTTCAAAACTAGTTTTTGACATATAATAATAAGAAAAAAACTGGTCTCCAGCATTCAGAGAATGGAAGGAAAATTTCCTGTGGAAGGAAGTTCTGAAGACAATGGGATTGCTACCGGATTAATTAATAGATAGTTGAAACAGTATTTCAGCTGTTTCTAATCACTCATCATCTCCCTCCAGTATCCCAGGGACTCAGGATGGGCAGACTCTGTGGTCTCAGCCTTGTTTGTTATTTGGAGGGGAAAAAAATCCTAGCTTTTCAGGCTTTCAGCACTCTAAGAATCCTCCCTTGTCTTCCTTCAAAGCTTGTCTCAAAACCCACTCACTGGCAAAGCCGTTGCTCCCACCCTCTGTTAACATCCAAAATCTCTCACATGACAAGAACATTCTCTACCTGATGCTGTTATTGTAGGTTGCAGATTAAATGTCTTGGGCTTAGGCCCATGAACATGTTGTTGAGGGGTTAATTGGGATGTGGGTTCACATCCGGTAACTGCTGGAGCATACTCCATGGTAAATGTGGTCTGATCCAGGGAGCTTGTTCCCTGGCGCCTGGGGATGAAGCATGCAAAGGGCTGTTTCCACAAAATAGCTGAGGTTTTGTAAGTTCACGGCTAGTGAACCTTTCAGTCAGATGTTGCTGTGACCATATCCTGTTACTGTGCTCCCCAGGATAAATCTCAGATATTCAAGTAGGACTATTATAAGAGAAACAAAACAATGGGTAAAACTACCCAAAGGCATCTAATGTTCTGGAATTAGCCTTAAAAAGGAATAGTTTATTAACAAGACTGTGTTTTGAAATTAACTTTTGACACAGAGAAATTACTCCTATGTAATTGTTCTGGGTCTGGACATAAAATACCAGATCTGGATTGGTTCTTCCAGACTACTGAGTGTCTTTGTAAACATCTTCCCACATAGAATTATACAATGGTTTTGGGTTGGGGTGTTAAAGATCACCTAGCTCCAACCTCCCTGCCACGGTGTTAAGATCCAGCTAGTGAGAGATGCCTCTGCCTGAATTAAGGTGCAAACAAGACCAAATGTGGAAGTCAATAATACAGTTTTATTTAACAATAGATGTGAGGTAGAGAGAGAGAAAGAAATTGAAGAGAGAGAAGAAAGAGAGAGAGGGATCAAGGAGAATATAGTCTCAACCCACAGATCCAGCAGCATCCTGTCCTGTTCATCCTTTGTCACCCTGAATTTCTTGGTGGTGGGGGTCCTGAGGTCGTTCAAAACTTTTCTCTACTTATATACCTTAACAACCAAAGGAATTAATGCCCACTGGCTACACAGTTTTCTTATTCTATTGGTTAAATTATTCCCTCACTTCTAATGCTAATTAGTCCACATGCTCTGTCTTTCTCTTCTTTTGAGTGGAGTGAGTTTCTTGGGTTGCTGATCTGTGAGTTGGGGGCTGCAATGCCCCCTGCCAGAATTACCTTTTACCCCGTCCAAGCTGATTTCAGCTGAGTTGGCTTT
>VYZQ01039955.1:30064-43578 GCA_013400655.1 Mystacornis crossleyi
ATTTTTATTAGTCTTGCCTGCTATTTTCTATATGCAGGTTTTGCTGATGATCCTCTAGCTGAGCCAAAACATGTATCATGAATCATTCTGACCTTGCTCAGAACGGCTTTACATGTTTGCATGTGTGCCTGTTAAAAACCCTCTCTCATAACCCTTATCTGAACACTGCCATATGCATTTGTCACATTGTAAAAATATGTAACGTCATTCACCTCTGGGGATTAAAGGCAGTGGTGTTTAATGACAGGGACTGAATGTGCTGCCCTTGATCACAGTGGGCCATGCCCTAAGCAAACTGTTAAATGGGTTTTGTACCAACAACAATGGCCCTAGATTAATCAAAAAAGAAAAAAGAAGAAAAGCTGCAACATAACAAGCGTCTACACAAACGAAACTCTAAGCCCAGTCTGCAGCAGGGATGTACCTTCTGTAGGATGTAGGACAATCCCTCCATCACTCCCTTTGCTGCCACCATGCTTGGTGCTATACATCAGTTTAGAGTCACCTTTTGTTACTGCATTCACCTTCCCCAACTTCTTCAGTGCCACAGGGATTATTTCTATTAATATCTACTGCATTTGCAGTCAGAAGACCTATGGCACTCAGCGTTGTAATAGTTTGGCAGGAAAAAGGATTATACCTGAGAACCTATTGAAAGATGGCTTTGCTCTTGGGCCACTGTGATGGACAGGTGAAACTCCTCTGTTTTGACACACCCTTCCCATGTGATCCTAACAAAGACCCTGTTCAGTTATGGTGCAGGTCCTCTTCTGAAAAATGGGAATCACAGGAGACTGGAGCAAGAACTACAAATCAGAAGATGGGAAACATTTTGACACCATCGTTACAGAGCGCTCCCCAGAAGGAACACACAGTTAATGCAAACAGGGCCATTTCGTGCCTTGCGTTGTTCGGTTACAAACTCTGGAACAAGATACTGTGTGAAACAGAGCCAAGTTCAATGTATATTTAATGTGTCACTGTTGTTTTGTTTGGCAGCTGCTCTGGTGATCAATATATTGTGGAGCAGGACTGTCACTCCCTCTTAAGAGTCCTTAGGGTAATGCATGACTCTGCAGTCCTCCCAGCACATCGTGTGCTGCATAGCTTATAGGCAATCACACAAGTTCCTTACCCTTGCCTCTCCAGAATTAAAGGTGAAATCAGTTTTCTCCTGATAAAGGTCATGGAACCAGTTTATATGCAGACTTTGGTATTATAGTCTTCAGGGGATTTGAACAGGTTGGACCAGATGATCCTTGAGGTCCCTGCCAACCTGGTGTTTCATGGTTAAAACAAAG
The DNA here is from genome assembly GCA_013400655.1 of Mystacornis crossleyi. Lineage (NCBI taxonomy): Eukaryota > Metazoa > Chordata > Aves > Passeriformes > Timaliidae > Mystacornis > Mystacornis crossleyi. The sequence continues at coordinate 31,366 of VYZQ01039955.1, forward strand.
TTTAAATGTATTTGTTTGAAGGGAAACTTACTGATATACTGATAATTTTTGTTCTTAATTATGTCATTAAGTGTAAAACATGGGTAATTAATCTCTGCATTGCAGATTGGACTGTGAGAGGAGCAGATATGGTGGGCCTTGACTACTGAAATTTGATCAAAAGTTGTTGTAATTGGTGGAAAAAACATGTTCAGAAAGAGAAATAGATTTAACAGGACTAATTAGGACTTATGTCCCCCCTCCATGCTTCTCCTTGCAGTACCTCAAATGGAGCCTAGTACAGTTTTCTTTCCAGGGCTCTTGTTTCTCAGCTAAAGTAATGACATTGTCATGTTCCAAAATGGGATATCAAGGTCAAACTGTAAGTCACAAACTAAGCAGGATATCAGAGCACCACCGTCCACATTAATTTTGTGAATTCTGTGACTTGGGAGATTATTAGGTCCTTAATAGCCCAGCTCCAGTTCCTCCACTTTGTCTGCCAACTTTTCCCACACCTGCCACTACTTTTTGTGCCAAGCCGTTCCAGCTGGGCAGCTGCGCAGATGGTCAGGAGAGGCGTCTCATCTCCCTTTCATCGATTTTATGCCCCCTTCATACACTTCATTCTTTTGTAACTACTTGACTTGAAACTACTTTTTTCGGCATTCAAGAGAGCTGTGTAATCCTGTGGGCTCCCATAAAATTTCTTTTCTTTCCTCCCTTCCTCCTGGTTAGGAAGCAAGGTTGTAAAGGACAAGGGTAATTTCTGACTTGGTTCTTTATAGGTCATTCCCATAATACACAGAGCACCCACGGGCTTGGGCTGGGTGTCACATCATGCAGGGTACGGTTGGGCAATCTTCTCTGCCACAGTGCAAAACATCTTAGCAGCTGTTCTACCTAAGCAAAATGAGCAAGGGAAAAAAAAAAGACTTTTAGAGTTGCTTCTTTTGCTGTAAAAATAGGATTTTAACATGTAGTTTGGCTGTATTTTGTTGTGAACTTATATGTTCTCATGGAGAAGATCAGCTCTGAAAACTGGGGCGAGACATCCTTTAGCAAGTCCTAAATGTTGCAGCAAGTGCTGAAATCAGCAGGAGACACTCAAGCATTGTAGATCCCACTGCAATTTTTGCAGAACATCATAAGGAGACATGCATCCAATCTGCCTAATGGAAGCAACTAAGTGGTACCCTGAATTGCATCCAGATAAGAAGTAACTTTTTAAAAGTTGGAATCTCAGAACCCCCATGGTCTGTATGGTCAATTGGAAGAGGGAAGTGCCTTTGGAAACTTTCAGTGCCTTTGGAAATGGGCACCCAGCCTGTAATGACAGGAACTGTTACAGTCAGTTTTGGAAATTTAGAGTGTAAATTAGTTGCCTAAATTACCTAGACTTAACCCCATCCAGACTCTCAATGATCATGAGACCAAGGGCCAATTCTGCCCCAGATAAGTTTAATTTACGGTTCCTCTTCCCATCTGCATTATCAGTTGCAGGCTCTGCTGCAGTGCAGAGGTAGTGTGCTGTTAATATTTGATGCTTGACACCCATAAGATGACTGCAGATCAACAGCAGGTGACTTCATCTGTTTTATCAATGAAGTCTTACAATCATTCATGAGGATTATAAATAAAAGATATTTTTTGCGATCTATTTGTTATTATTACCTCATATCCTAAACCTGTATCTAGCCATGTAGAAAAAATTCAGTGAAATAACTGTTTAAAATTTCTTCTCAGTATGAGAATGAAAAAGGCCGGTTTTAAGTAGAAGATCGAAACAGTGATTTGGTGCAAGTGATTATCAGAATTAATGAACAGATGGGTGCAAGTGATTATCAGAATTAATGAACAGAAGTCTGGGTTTCTGATACTCTGTCATATCACCATGCAAAATGTCACCACGGTGTCACCCTGAATGCCTTGGTTTCTCTTGGAAAAAAAAAGCCTGTATTTCTCATGCTATTGTGAATCTTAATTGACTAACATTTTCAAAGCACTTTGTGCTGTTCAGATGAAAGACTTTTCTAAATACAAAGTATTATTACATCGTAAGTTCATGACTGGAGCAAATTTTTAAAACAAACCATATGAAAAGCAGAATTAAGAATGGAAATGCTGATCCAGCCTGTAATTGCTTCACATCAGAGAGTGGGCTGAGGGTCTTCTTTTATGTTGTTTATTTCAAACAAACAACTTTGGGAATCTCCCGTGGAAATGAAATGCAAAAACCAAAGCTGTTTCATGGGTATTTTTGGTCTATCTCCACATGAATCTTAAATTCATCATGTGGAGAGAATGTGGAACACATTTTTTCCCCCTGTATACACTGACTTTCCCACAATGAATAAAATCCATTTTCTTGCAGTTTGCCTTCTTGCTCACCCTCGGGTAACAAAATAACCCAGAAAGCAGGAACACCCTGTCCCTGAACCCTGCTGAAAGCTAACTAACTAACTAAATAAATAAATAAATAAAGGGAAAAGAGGGATAACTTGGAAGGTTCCCAGGGATGACTCGGAGGGTTCTCAGGCAAACCTGCTCTATTTAACATCACATACACAGTGACCACCAACACATGAACCCCGGAGCTCCTAATTCCTGAGCCATTGCTCAGCAATGAGTAATAAACCCTTGCTCAATGACTCATAGAGGCTCTGAAATATAGCCAAGTGTCAGTAAGCATCCAGGTTTCAGAGAATGTGAGTGGGTAGGGGAAGATCTCTTGTATCTGCCTGTACTGGAAGGGGGGAGAAGCCTGGCAGGCTGCGAGGGTATGTCTGCACTTTAGTTATGGCTGTTGGTACACAGACTGTCATACCAGAGGCTCCAGCACATTTAGTACTCCAAAGGAATTTCGCTTCTGTATTTCGTCTTCTCTTCCACCCTCCTTCCAGCACACACGTAGACCTTCTTTTTCAGATTTAATCCTTCAGTTATCAAGATGTCTCTGCTACAGGTACAGCATCTAACCAGGAGTTGGCTGTCAGTAGAGACCCTCCTCTTGCTGCAGGAAAAGTTTAGCTTTTCCCAGGGAATACTGATGAGAATACACAGTAATGGAGGCAGCCAGCTTCAGTGAGAGGAAAATGTTGCTGTAACTCAGTTTATAAACTGTAGTGAACAAGGCACACAAACCAGGCTCATCACAGGTGGTCTCTAAGGGTTAATCCTAATTTGGTTTGCCTGTTTAAATATCAGACAGCAGCTTGAAGATACACCTCCATTCTTTAGGATGAGAGGAGTCAGGCACTGCCCAGCTGGTGATTCACAGCCCCTTAGGTGCTTATCTTAGGATGGGAGAAAGTGGCCTCTGGAAATATCTTTCTCTGTTTGCTCAAGATTAGATTCTGCTCGCCTATGTTAGACTATGCCTCCTGTTTTCAGCAACATCTAATGTCTTAGGAACATTTTGTATAATTTTGGGCTTCAAAGGTCCTTCGTTCATTTTGTTGTGTTACACAATTTTTTATTACACTGCATTGGCAATTTGACACTTGTGCAAGTGATATTTTGTCTTATGATAAAAAGATGGTATCAATTTCCTCTTTATTATTCTGGTGATTCAGTTTTGAGGATCTGTCCCACTAACCCTCAGCTGCTCCCTGCACTGAACTCTTACATATTCTGCTGTAGTGACAAAAGAGAGGAGAGTTCTTAGGAGTTGGCCATGTTGACGTTTACAGCTCTACTTCAGTGAAATATCCACCACTCCACACTGTCCACCCACATACTGCTGCTAGATGCATGATAGATCCTGTGGAAATGTTTTGATTTTAGCAGGTCTTCAGATTTTAGACGTTATCTATAATTTGTGTGTGCACTTTGAACTTGGAATATCTCTACCTCTTATTCTTTCCATTGCTGTCTGTAGTGACTCTGGGAAACAGACATGGAGTTTGACACTGATTTTGATATGAGTTTTGGACATGAAGTTATTTTGCTATCAAATTGCCTTTTGTGATTCCTGGGAAGCGTCTCCTCACTTATAAATGGCTCATTGCAATCTTTGCTGCTTGCAGATTTCTCTGTATCAGTGATGGATTGTCTCCACTCAGCCCTAGAGAATGAGCTCATTCATCAGCATTGCACATGCCAATAGGTGTTGGTGGAGTTAGTCTGAGCTCCCTAGGGATGGGTCTGTGGCTTGCTATATCCTTCCCTCTTAATTTAGAAATAACACAAATTAGTTCATCATTTAGGATTCATTAAAACCAACCCGATGTTCACCATTACGATGTTCTGTGTTTTCCCCTTTTATTACATGGCAATTCATAAAGCATTAATTTTCACATGTGGCATTTTCCATGGGTTAAAAAACTTTTTGAAACCTCCTAGACTTCTGCATGGATTCAATAGCCTGTACGGATGTGCTGGCAGCATTTGCACATTACAGCTACAAGTAGAGACCCTTCCTACTTTGCCTACTAATTCATTCATCCCCTTTGCAATGTAAGAATTCCCCACTGTGACCTAAAGAATGTCTATTTGCAAAAAAAAAAAAAAAACCAACCCAAACTAATTTCTGCCTGGTTCAATGTTATAATTGCTGCCTTACCCCTCCCATTCAAAAACAAACAAACAAATAAAAAAACAACCAACAAACCCAAAAACAACAACACCCTTCTCTGACACATAGGCCTGGCAACTCGTGCTGCAGGAGTTTACAACATAAGCAGAGCCAGCTGCTGTCCACCTCCTTTGCCAGAAGTTGATTTCTCAGAGCAGAGTCAGCAGAAGCATGTCTGCCCAGCTCCCAGCGGCCTCAGTGCAAAGCTGGGCTTCAGCTGGAGCTTGGCAGGCCACTTTTTTTAATGATGGGCAGCAGCTTTGATTAGAAAATGAACACACTGATTATAATTCCTTTCTGCAGCTGTCTCATGCATGCAGGTTCCATGAAATAAAGTGTATTACCCAATACTCAGCAGAGTATCTGAGAGATTTTTCTCAGTGAACCACCTAAATTAATTGACTTTTAGCAGTGCAAGTTTTTGTGTAGCAGTGCAAGTTTTTATTAAATGGCCTTTTAAAGTGTTCATTTCCTACTTTCTGGTTTTCTTGTCTCTGCAATAAATAGGTACTTCTAACTACAAGGACTCAGGAGAAATGCTTTTTGTTTGGAATGAAAAGGTAAAGTCAGTGACACAAGGCCGCTAAGCTTCTGCTAGTGTTGAAATAGGAGAAATATCAAAAAAGCTATGTTGATTTATATCAGTCAAAAATATAGGCCCATTGACTAAAAAATGTTAGCCCTCATTTATTTTAAGATGCGTAAGAGACTCAAAGTCTCCTAAAATCAGACCCAAAGGCTTTTTGGAAGACTGTTTTGGAGGTTAGAGAATTAATTGAAGAATTGATGAACAGATAAGAATTTTGAAAATCTTTGTATTGCCAAAAAAGAGCACTTAATGAGAAAAGCAGCAAACATTTCTGCTTTACTTATGTAAATAATATGTTTTTATGCCACATGATTTAGAAGCCTGTCACTTTTTAAAAACATATTATTTTATAATTGCATAAGACTCTGCAGAACTGACTTTATACACATTTTTTTAAATGGCAGCAAGACTGAGAGATCTGCTCCAGGTAGGAGAGCATGCCAGCAGCTGAGTGCATCTGTACCTGCTCTGCAGCTGACCTTTCAAGCTACTTCTCACTTTCAGCTGTTTACTTTGCTTATCAGTCCTGTATTTCATCAATAGAGCTCTGAAGAGCTCTGTCATGCATAACTGGATGCACAGCAAAGGTCAGTGAGAGGCTGCTGCCCTCTGTGAACGGGTTATCACTCGGAAATTTTGTGCCGATGTTTTCCCGCTCCCAAAGAGTTTAAAGGAGGCACGCTTTCGGGTACAGCACTAATAACATGATTTCACCAGCAGGCCGTGATTGCAGATTCATTGATAGCTCCTGATTGTTAATGGCAGAGCTAATACAATTATACCGAGGCCGGTCAAGTTAAAGCAGATTTCTAAGAGGGTCTTGTACCACACCAGCACCAGTTTCTCGAAGAGCCTGAGAAATCCTCAACAGATGAATTCTTCCAGTCCTTACTCTTACTACCATTCTCACTGGAGACTTGTCCGCTAAGGAAGATATCCTTTGGGATAGGGATGAGTATAAAAAGCATTATATAAACGTAGCACTTGGAGAGTGCTCCACCTAACATTAGTAAGTCTTGTCTTCTAGAAATGAGGTTTAAAAAATGGAGGGATGACAACAGCCTGGTTGTAGAAGACGAGAGAAGAAACACTTTGAATGTAGGCATGCTGGTTTCTTCATAATTTTTTTTTTTTAATGATATCCAGGTTTACCTGGCTCTGAAGGCATTTTCCGGATGTTCACTTATTACCACAACCTGGTATTATTTTCTTATTTTGCAGTGATCAAAAATAGCTATTTTTAAACCTTGCCTTTTCACACATACAATTAAAATATTTAAAAATCCCATTGTCAAAGATGCCAATGAATACCCTTATGAAGTAAAACTATCCTCTCTGATTAAAAGCTCCTCACACTTTTTTTTTTTGTCCTTTCATCACACAGATTCGTACTGCCCTAGAAGACTTAGGAATGCCAGAACATTCCTTGAAATAAAGAGAATTATAGAATGATAGAACAGTTTGAATTGGAAGGAACCTTTAAAAGCCATAGCAACACCCCTGCAGTGAGCAGGGACATCTTAAACTAGGTCAGGTTGCTCAGAGCCACATCCAAACAGACCTTGAATGTTTACAGGGATGGGGCATCCACCACCTCTCTTGGCAATCTGTTCCTGTGTTTCACCACCCTCATCATAAAAAAATATTTCCCTTGTATTAGTCTGAAACTACTGAATTGATTAAAAGCTGATTGCAATTTCGAACAATTTAAGAAGATTTTTCAGAAACAGGTTATGCTCACTTTTTTTGGTAGCAAACTGTTATTTAAAGTTCCTCTGACCAAATTGTGGTATGAAGATAAATATTTTATTGCTTTAAAGCCAGAGAGGACTGTTAAAACTTCGGTGGCCATGAACTGTTAAACTTGCTACATATCAGCTTTACATGTACGTGTGTTCCCATATCATGACAAATGTGAGCTGTTCGGAAACACCTTAACTATCTGTGTGTTTGCCTCAGTCAGGCTGAAGATAACACAGATCACCATAGTGCACTTTCACTTGCAGCTAACCCCGCCTGAACTGCCTTCACAGCAGCAGTGAGTGAGGACGCGCATGGGTAGACCAGCTGACACAGTAATTTTACCCCTCAGTGACTTGTATAACAGCTCCTGTTCATGTGTCTGAGTCTTTGGTCACCTCCCTGACTCCTTTTATATCACAAGATATTATTGGGACACCTCTTTTTTTTTTTTTTTTTCCTTTTTTTTTTTTTTCCCCAAGCTCCAAAGTCTCACTCAGCGTCATTTTAGTGAATCCATACTGTTAATTCAATCTTTCAACTGCTCAAAGTTTTCTAGCAAAAATAATGGCCCAGGTCAGACTTGTGCCACAGTACCAGTTGGAAGGTCAGTTGTACTCCTTCAAGTAACAAACTGACTTAAAAAAGAAAGATTATTCACCTATCTTTTTGACTTCAGAATCTTCTGTTTAGATATGTACGATGTTATTCAAAAAAAAAATTATGCCAGATGAAAAAACGTACTCCTGCATTGTATATGGAACTATTTTTAAATTTAAAATATGACTAAAATTTATAGGTGGACTATAGCAGTATTAAGTCCTATTGAAGCCAGCTGTAAAATCTATGCTACCTTCCATGGGAGGAAGCTCAAAGCCTATGCCTATGAAAAAATATTTTAACATAAATCAAAATTAAATGCTTGTATATCACTATAAATTGATTGAGATGTTTAACAGTGCATTGTCTTTGCTGTTCTGTCCACTTGTCTTCAAGACTTTGGACACTGAGGACATGCATGTGCACTACAGGGTTACTGCGGTACTTAGGACATATGTAGTAAGATGGGAATAAAATAACAACAACAAAAAGACAGCATTTACATCAGAGAGGCAGGGAGAATTTATTGATTGAAGTGTGTTTATCCTCACTATTCATTTTAAGAGGTGTAAGTATAAACCATCATCATTATTACTTAAAATTAGCCAAAGCCAGGAAAGAGGTCCAGAAGTCTGATTAAGGCCTTAATTGCATAAGTGCAGATGTTTTCTGTCTGGATGACAGTGAAGTCTCTCACTGCTGAAGAATAACAACATGAGAGCATACATCAAGGAAGTAAACTGTGACAAAGGCAGCCTAGTGATAGAAGACAGAGTAAGCAAGGGACTGACAGCCAGGATGTATGGATCCTGTTCCCAGCTTCATCACTGTCTGAGTATGTGACCATGAACAAGAATCCTCTGCATGTCCCTCCATCTGTAATGTGTATGAGAAAACATGGAATTAGCACAGTGGCATTAACCCTACTTATATTTAAAAAAAAAAAAGTTTGAACTTTAATACATGGGATAGGCTGCAGTAATAAGGATTTTTAAGACCAGAGAGGATTGATCTCACATTACAGGGATCTGCTATTTTATGGCAGCATGCAATCATCTGTGGCATTCTATCTGTAACCTTGGGTCTTGTGTTTGTTAGAGGTGAACAGAAGGGTTCTGGGGCTGTTGCATCCTAAACAGACTTTTGTGAATCCTTGTGGATTTAAGTCAAGTGTATAATTGTTTGCACTTGGGGAAGGTTGGCACAATGATCCCTGTGGTGTCCTCAAATCCCAGCAGGACCAGGGCAGTGATTGTCCCCCTGTACTCAGCACTGGTGAGGCCACACCTCAAATCCTGCATTCCGTTCTGGGCCCCTCACTACCAGAAAGACACTGAGGGGGGAAGGGTTTGGAATACAAGTCTGATGAGGAGTATGCGAGGGAGCTGGGGGTGTTTAGTCTGGAGAAAAGGAGGCTCAGGGGGACCTTCTCACTTTTTACAGCCACCTGAAAGGAGGATGTAGCAAGGTGAGGCTGGCTTCTTCTCCCAAGTAACAGGACAAGAAGAAACAGCTCAAGTTGCACCAGAGGAGGTTCAGGTCAGAAACTACGAAGAATTTCTCCCCTGAAAGGTGACCAAGCTGGAACAGGCTGCCCAGGGAAGTGGTTCACTCACCATCCCGCTGAAGGTATTTGAAAGTCATATAGATGTAGTGTGTAGGGACATGGTTTAGTGGTGGACTTGGCAGTGTTAGGTTAAAGCTGGACACAATGATTTTAGGCCTTTTCAAACCTACATGACTCTGTGATTCTATCTGTGATCCAGTTGGCTCCAGAGTCTTCTGCAGCACTTACAGTTTTTCTAGCCACTATTTGTTGCACAGAGTGGTCCCAACCAAACCGCATGACTCCTGTTGTGTTAGGCTCTCATGTCACAATGAATTTTAATTAACAGTCTGAACAGTATATAGTTTGTGCAAAGTCTAATAAACCAGGGGACACATGGCTGCAAAATGCCAGGAATTCTCAAGGTATCTGATTTGAAAATCACTACAATGAAAGTTTATAACTGCAGCTCAATTCATTTTGTGAGAGAAAAGATAATGCCATAGAAGAATAGACGCTATACAATTCTGCTTTACATGTCAGAGATTCATTCTCTGGTAAGTTTAAAGAGTATTTCATTGGCATTCTCTTAGATGCCAAACTGTTAAATGCAAGGCCACAGCACAAAGACGTTTCTTAAATTACTGGAGAAATAAATTGAGTCTTGTAACATGCTTTGTAATTTCAATTTCTTTCTGTAGCAACCCTCAAATCCCCAAGTGTATATGCAATCCCACTCCACAAACCATTGTTTCCTTCCTGCTGCTGAAAAATAGCTAAATAAAATCCTAAGACCTCAATGATGAATATAAGTGTGCATTTCATTGCTTTTATGGCTTTTCCTGTAATGCTCTTTCAAGTTTTTTAATCAAGAATTTGACTATCTCTTCTATCCAATTTGCATTAGAGAGGTTTGCACATTAGACCAAGTACATTCATGTGCATCTGACAGCAGGCACTCTGCAGCATAGAGATAATGAATCTAAGACAGATTCAAGCTTTATTTTGCAGTGCCAGGTAAATTTTAGAGGCCCAGCATTTGTAATTTATTTCTCACGAAGATGAAAAAGTCAGTTTGATGGCTGCTTTCAGCCAATAGGAGGTAAAAGACGAGTTGGCCCCTGCAAGGCACTATTCAGTGGCTGCACAAAAGTAGGGAGACAATTTGTGGCTGCAGGGAAAAATTTATTTTTACACTTATAAATATATAATATATCCCTGCTCTGAGAAGCACATAAGCTAGAATTTTAAAATTAAGGAAATAAAGTATGTGAAAGAGTCTACACAGTAACACTAAAGTCAAAAGCATATCTATGTGCACATATCTTCTTGTAGCAGTGTGTGCATGAGCCAAAAATGCTTAAAATCCTGTGCATTTGTTAAATATAACCCTGTCCTACAACCTCGACAGTCAATAATAGGAGATCATACATGCAGCCATTTCTGCAGCCCATCTAGAAATGAGGCACTACAGATAAAGCACTTTGTTTACTCCCCATCTTGCACTTTTTGCCAATCCATTGTAGAAGGGCTCTGTTGGAATGCCCACCTTTGCCATTTGAGCTGTTGTGTAGCCCGAGGCAAATGATTTCTCCATTCCCCTGCCTACATTCCCGGGCTGCATCAGAAGCAGTGTGACCAGCAGGTCAGGGGAGGTGATTCTCCCCATTTACTCCACTCTCATAAGACCCCACCTGGAGTGTTGCATCCAGTTCTAGGCCCCCAGTGTAAGAAGGATGAGGACCTGTTGGAGCAAGTCCAGAGGAGGCCATGAAGACCTCACAGTACCGATATGGTGGCTGGTGTTCCAACTGGCTGGTGGGAGGAGGAAAGCTTTGGCAAGCTGGCATGATACTGGCTTGGCTTTTATGCAAATTGTTCCTCAGGAGAGCAAAACCTCAAGATTTTTCCAGTTTAAAGCTACACAAAAAAAGAGAAAGAATAGTGGTTTATTTCTTCTTGTGCCTTCTATGCACTAACAATCTCCCTGATCATAATCTGGCCTCATTGATGCACATATTCCTTTTCTCCACCACCTGGGTCTCCCCAGGAGTGTGTCTCCATTTATGAGCGATTTTTCAGGGAAAGACCCAAAGACCAGACAAACAACCCTACTTCTAGGAGTTCCCCCCCCTCCCCCAATAGTTCTAGTAGTTAAGTTGCCACAGTCTTCAATTTGAGATTTGAATATAATAATTGCTTACAGGTGAGGTGTAAATAATCTGAATACACCGAGGACAATGCACAAAGCCATCTCCACTTTAGGGAGAAATCATAAGGTCATGGAATCAAACTGCAACAGTCTAACCTATTCTATGGAGTGCCTAGAGGCAAGACAAGGAAAAACAAACATATCCATCATCTGCTCTGCAGTCTATTCTTTTCTGCATTGGCTGTATCATTTATCCATAAATATATTAAAGCATATTAAAAAATATACCTGGAGACAGCAACACTAATAGAAGGAGGAGCTGGAGAGCATCCCTCTAGCAAAACAGACCTGAACTTCATGATGGGGATGCAGGTATGGAAGCACTGTTCATCTCAAGATGAAATCGAATACGAACCCTCTGCTCTTTTGTGGGACTAATCAGGGCACTGGGTTTTTTTATAGGAGAAGCGGTAGTGTTGATGGTAGTGGTGATGTTTGCACCATTTTAGAGGACATTGTAAAGAGCTCATTTATCTGAAAAAAAAGGGGGGGGAGGGTGCAGGGATGTGCCTTCTTCAGTAAACATATAATTATAATATAAAGAAACATAGGTTATATACATAACTACATACATAGTATATACATTATATGTAAAATACACGGTGTATATAAATTTCACATAGAGAATGTATGGCTTAAAAGTGATTTGAAATGCCTAACCAACCACATCTGCTCACATTCCTGGACTGAAAAATTCTTTGAAGATGCTCCTTAAGCACTAACAACTCCTCCGAGCAGCTCTGCTCCCCTGCCCTGCTCCGTGTCCCGCTGGGGTCCCGTGTCCTTGACGAGGGTCCTCAGGCGCTGCAGCGCCCACCCGTCGTGGGGCCCGGGCTCTTCTCTCCCGATGCCCTTTATCAGAGGTTACGGGGACAGTGCGGACACAATGGGGGCGAGGACCGCAATGCCGCGGCCGCGCAGCCCCGCTCCCTGCGCCCGGCCGCCAGCTCCCGGGGGGCGGGCGTGCCGCT